>CM021103.1:296359502-296415026 GCA_007115665.2 Sequoiadendron giganteum | reverse complement strand
TTGTACATGTATTGTATTTGATTTGTACTTGTATTGTACTTGATTTGTACATGTATTGTATTTGATTTGTACTTGTATTATACTTGAGTTGTACTTGATTCGTACTTGTATGGTGAATGAGTTGTACTTGTTAATTCATTTGGTTGGTTATGTTAGTTTGAGTCAGTATGAGTCTGCCTTTGGTTAGTGGTTGTAGATCTTAGTCCATGTTACTTTGTTACTATCTCCTAGCATGGGGGGTGGGCCTTCGGGTACCACATTGGTTGGGTGGAACATGCACCAAAACCGTTGGGTCCCCATCTATCTGCACCAAAACCATTGGGTCCCCATCTATCTTCAGTACTTGGTGGCGAGACATCCAGATGGACAGCTCGTGGTTCTTGTTGTAATTACTTGCATTGTAATATTTTAACTTGTATAAGTTATTTTATCCCTCTTATGTTTATGAGGTGGAATTCTGTATCAGGTCTTATAACACACTTCATCTCTGGGAAGATATTATTCATGATCAAGATAATGTTTATGAGATTGTATCTTGGTTGATTATCTTATTATGTTATGTGGTATTCTTACGATGTATGATGGTGATTTCATAAAGTCTATAGGTTATATGTAATATGTATATGTGGGTTAAAGTAATCCTAACCTTGTAGCCTTAGAGGTTGTTGTTAATTAGTAAGTGAATGTGTATGTTAAATGCACTTTAAAAAAAAAAAAATTGGTTCGCTTAAGATGTTAATTGCAACTTCCTTTAGGGCTAAGCATTGGACAAGAACTGAGTCAAGTGATGAGTGAATAATTAGATAACTAGGTGATTATCTAATCAAAGGAATATTCGAGGAATAATAATATTCATGAATTAAATGATTATTTAATTCAGCATTCAAAATTCAGAGATTTAATTTAAATAAATAAAAATTTATTTAATTGATTATCAAAAAAGTTAATTGAATAATTAAATAATTCGAAACGAATATTTATTTATAGTTGAAATTGTGATAAAGGATAAATTACATAATAAATTATTTAATTCAGAAAGGGGATTAATTAATTAGTGACATAATTAAATAAATAAGATTTATTTAATTAATCAAGGTTGAATAAAGGTCATAATGAATTAATTAAATAATTTAGGTTATTTAATTAATAGAAGAAAGGTGACTATAGAAATTAATTAAATAATTAACATTATTTAATCGTCACCATGAACATTAGAAATATGTCAAAAATGGTACTCGCAGGTCTAGACCAAATTTCAGTGTCTACACATCTAGCTTGCTCCATAATTGTATGGTTCATGCGTTCAACAATACCATTTTGTTGTGGTGTCCTAGAAACCGTCAATTTCCTTGAAATACCAAACTCATTGCAAAACTGGTTAAACTCTCCTGAAAAAAATTCTCCTTTGTTATCTATTCTCAAACATTTTATAGTATTACCCTTTTGATTCTCTACTAGAGCTTTGAATTTCTTAACACAAGAAAACACTTCAGACTTCTTCTTGAGAAGATAAATTCACACCTTACGAGAATAATCATCTATAAATAAAACAAAATCTGATGAACCCCCAATAGATGTAACAAGAGCTTCCCAAGTATCTGAATGAATTAATTCTAACACATCTTTACTTTTGGTAGTACTTCTAGAAAAAATTAGTCTATTATGTTTTCCAAACAAACAATGTTCAAAAAAATTTAAATCTTTACATTTGACACCTGGGAGAAGATTTCTATCTAGTAGTTCCTTGAGACCACATTCACTCATATGGCCTAGATCTTGATTCCAAGTTGATACTAAGTCTATTTCTTCATCAAATGTCACCATAGCTTCTCCACTGCTAGTTTCCCCAATCAGCCTATAGAGATTGTCAACCTTTTCTCCCTTTAGCACAACCAACACACCCTTTGTTACCTTGAGACAACTATTTTCACCACTGAATCAGTAACCTTGTTCATCAAAAACTCCAAGAGACAAAAAAAAAATCTTTAATTCTAGTACATGTCTAACATGTTGAATAGTCCTCACCATTCCATAAAACATTTTGATTTTTATGTCACCTTCACCAATAGCTTCATGGGGGTTTTCATTTCCCATGTAAACCACACCTCCATCACATGACCGAGATAAGAATAAAACCGGTCTTTGTGTGGAGTCATGTGAAAGGAGGCACTAGAATCAAGAATCCAAACATGAAGGAACCTCTTAGGTTAGAATTTAATACCTCTTTGTCTTCCAATTGTGTTTGAAATTCTATTGTGTTGGCCTCAGATGGCTGCGAACTAGAATTTTCTTTTCTTTTTTTTGGCAGTTTGCAAACCTTTTTGACATGTCTATTTTTGCCACAATTCCAACATTTTACTCTTTTTTTCCCCTTGGATTTGGACCTGATTTGTCCATGCTCAATATTTCCTCTTTCTTGAGTTCTACCTCTTGCAATTAGGGCTTCACTAGAATAAGATCTGTGAGATGTCTTCCACCTAGAATCTTCAGAAATTACAACAGCCACAAAATCTTCAAAGAACAATTTCTCAATCGAAGCTAAGTTACTAAGAGCCATAACTAGTTGATCCCAATTTTAAGCCAATCAACACAATAAAATTGCTACCTTATCCTCTTCTTCAATTTTCACACCCACTGAAGCCAAATTGCTTGTCAGTGTGTTGAAATCATTTATATGATTTGTGATAGATGAATTCATAAATGAATTTTCATGCATTCTCAAATTATACAACTACCTCCATTATAGAATTTTATTTTCCATTGACTTCATCTCATATAGCTTTTCAAGCTTAGTCCACAAGTCATGTGAAATTTTCTCCTTTACAACATTGAACAGAATTGAATCTACTAGAGATAATTGGATTGTTGCTTTGGCCATGCTATCCTTCTCATTCCAATTTGCATCACTCATGGTTGTAGGTTTTGACACTGCCCCTTTGAGAGCTAGGGCACATCCATCCTTCACCATCAAAGCTTGAATCTTTAGCTTCCATAGAGAAAAATTAAAACCATCAAAAAAATTCACCTCAAATTTGGTAATTGTGCTTCTTGTCATGTTAACTTCTCAAAAAAACACAACTTTTGCACAAACAACCTTGTTCTGATACCAAATGAAAGAAAAATTTACATTGCAAAAAATAGAGAAAAAAATAATCACAATATTAACAATGTATTTATGTGGAAAACTTGGTAAAATTATACCAAGAAAAAACCACAGGAAAAGATCTTTCATATTTTATTTCTCAAGAAATTCACAAATATAACAATCTTCTAAAAATTTACAGAAAACGTGACTTCAATAGAGTATAAGAAATCCAAGTTGTAGAGTCCTTGTTGAACACAACTATCTAAAAATAGAAAGTGTGACTCATACAACTACATGTCAAACATTTGGAAAAATGACCAAAAATAGAGTCCAAAATGGCCAAAAACATCTTCAACGTGCAGGGGCTATGGCAGCTCCCTTGGGAGCCCTCATCACTTCAATCTTCGATTGAATAGTAGGCCTTCAAACACGTCGGGTGCATACCATGAATTTTATTTCTCTATGTCAACTATCTATCACTACTGGAATAACAATAAAATTGACTTCATATTCCAAAAGATACTAACAAACCACTAAACCATGGAGTTCAAGTTTCCAGCCAATGGGAAAGAAATTGTGCAAAGAGGCCTATTGAATGGAGCATCTATAATAGTTTTAGCTAAGAGGATGGAAAGGAATTTTAGGAGGGGAAAGTAGCTTGGGAAGAAAAAATCTTGATCCATACAACAAGCTCTTCCAAAAAGAAAGGTAAAAATAATTTTGAAATTCAATCAATTCTTGATAAGCATAGTCTCATTTTCAATGATTTTCCTTTGGGGTTACCATCAAATAGAGGATTTGAACATGTCATTGAGTTAGAACAGGGTGCCAAACCAATAATTACCACTCCCTACCGTCACCTAAGGAGTTATAATTAGGAGGAGATAGATAAATTCATAAAACCATCCAAGAGCTTCTTGATTTGGGTTTCATAAGGCCTAGTTGTAGTCCATTTGTCTCTTCCATGGTCTTGGTAAAAAAGATGGATGGTACAATGAGAATGTGTATAGACTACAGAGCTCTAATAAAGAAAACCATTAGGAATAGGTATCCCATCCCAAGGATAGATGAACTTATTGATGAGTTGCATGGGGTGGTTTATTTCTCTAAAATTGATCTAAGATCGAATTACCATCAAATCCACATGAGGAAATAAGATGTAGAGAAGACTGGTTTCCATTGCCACTATGACCATTTTGAGTTTTTTGTCATGTCATTTGGTCTCACAAATACACCAAAAAATTTCTAATCTTGCATGAATAAAATTTGCAGTAGGCAGCTCAAGAAGTTTGTTTTAGTGTTCTTCGATCATATTTTGATTTGCAATAAAACTTGGAAAGAGCATTTAGAACACTTGGATACAGTTTTGGGCACTTTGGAGTAGCAATATTTTATGCTAAGTTATCTAAACTTGATTTTTTGTTGATTTAAATTATGTATTTGGGACATATCATAAGCTTACAAAGAGTGTAGGTTGACCCACAGAAGATTGAATCTATCATAGATTGGCCCCCACCCACCAATCTCACCCAGTTGAGAGGGTTCTTTGAGTTATGTAGTTACTATAGAATTTTTGTCAAGGGTTTTTCTTAGCTTTCTTCCCCTTTGATTGATTTAACTAGGAAAAGATCTTTTGTTTGGACTAAAGAAGCTCAAGGTAGGTTTGAGAGGCTCAAGAAGGTAATGAGTTCCTACCTAGTGCCTCCAATTCCTATTTTTTCTCTTCCATTTGTTGTTGAATGTGATGATTTTGGGGAAAGTATTGGAGCTTTCCTAACTCAAAGGGGACATCCTATAGCATTTGAAAGTATAAAATTGAATCCATTAAAAAGAGGATATTCAATTTATGACAAACAGATGTTGGCAATTATGCCTACATTAGATAGGTTCAGGCAATATTTAGTTTGTGGGAAGTTTAAGGTGAAGATAGATCATAATAGTTTGAAATTATTTTTGAATAAAAAAGATTTTATTGATCATCAATAGAAATGAGTAAGTTGCAAGCTTATGATTTTGAGATTGAGTATATTAAAGGGAAGAAAAATGTAGTAGTTGATGCTCTTTCTAGGAAGCCTTATTTGTACACTATTTCCACTATCACTATTGATTGGAAGGTGAATATAATTTTAGAATATCCAAAGGATTCATTTTCCACTAAAATTTTGAATAGGAAGGTGGAAGATGATAGGTACACCATTCTTGATGGGTTAATTTACTATAAGAACATGGTATACTTGGTACCTGGGTCCAAGATTAAGGAGAAGATATTGCGGGTCTTTCTTGATAATCCTTTGGCTGGCCACCAAGGGTATTATAAGACATATAAGCAAGATTGTGAGAGGTGTTATTGGAAGGAGATGAAAGAATATATACACACACACATCAAGGAATGTATGGTTCGTCAATAAAACAAATGTGAACAAATTTTTCCAGCAAGTTTAATTCAGTCACTCCCATTCTTGGAGTACAAGTGGGAAAGCATTTCTATGGACTTCATCATACACTTGCTTAAAGCTCAAGGTAAGGATTGCATATTTCTAGTGGTTAATTGATTGAAAAAGTATGCACATTTCTTTCCTATCACATATGAATTTAAGGCATCTCAAGTAGCAGACCTATTTTTTACAAAGATTTTTAGATTACATGGGTTGCCTAAGAGCATTTTTAGTGATAGGGAAATCAAGTTTCTTAGTTCCTTTTGGAAGGAATTATTCCATTTGATAGGTATAAAAATTACTCCTAGCACAAGCTATCACCCCCAAACGGATGCACAAACATAAATTATCAATAAGTGGATAGAATGATACTTGAGAAGTTATGTCTCAAATCAGCAAGGTGCTTGGGCGAAACGGTTACACATAGTTGAGTACTATTATAATACATCCCACCATATATCCATTACAATGTCTCCTTTTCATGCTCCTCTTTCATTTGCTGATGTATTGTTTTTAGATAGTAGATTCCTTGCAACAAGTGACTTTATCCAACAAAGTCAAGAGATTCTAAAGTCTCTTAAACATAATTTGAGCCATGCTCAAAATCAGAAAAAGTCATTTTTTTCACCAAATAATGCACCCTTACTGAGTTGTGAAACTTAACTTACTAGTGAAACATTGGATCTCTTCTAGGTCTGTGGGTAACCTCTGATGGAAGAGAACCTCCAGAGAGGGTTGGTTCCCTTGGATTTATCACCTAAACTAAGTAAAATAATGATGCTTGCTGAGAAAAGAGAGAAGGATAACATGCAAATGAATCCTAAACTACAAGGTGATGCACCAAATGATTCTTTCAAACCTACATTGTTGTTTGGACTTACAATATGACCAAAACGAACAAGTTGTTTCATGCACAACTCAGGTTTCTACATGCTTACACATAAGTATTTCATAGGAAAGATGAGGTATTTTTCAATTCTAAAAGAAAAATTGTTATATTCACAACTAGAAGTTTTTGAAACTACTATCATAACCTATGACCTACATAAGGCATGCATATTTTTTTAAAAGGTGCTTAAACAATGAGACATACATCAAGGATTCGTATCAAATCACAGAAAATATATCTATCATTCATACTTGCACACAAAATATAGATTGGAGAAGGAAAATTACTTGTCTTTTATTGATCAAAATAAGTGTTTGCATAGATTTATAAGTCTGAAAATGAGTTACAATCTACTGCTCCAACTTGAAAGAACTCTCAAAATGAATTACAATACATGCTAGAAGAGAAAAAGAACTAACTCTAATTTGCTATTAAAGCTTCCTTATATGCTACTCAATAGTTGTGAGATATTAGGCACATGTGTTGAGGAAGTTTTCACTCCAACTTGTTGGGTTAAACTCCTTTGGGCGTCCAAAAAATTAATCCCTACTTTTGAACCCTTAAAACTGCTCCAAAAAGGCATTTGAATGAAGAAAAAGTCATGCCATGACCTTGCGTACCATTAAAACACCTAAAACAGCTCCTAGATGCTCTCATGAGTCTTTGATCACTCTAAAAGACCCCAAACTGTCCAACCTCCTTTATAAATGCCAAAAATATCTCCTTGCAAAGCTTAACTTGCTACCCTTGTCATCCTTGCAAGAGATTTAAAATTTCATGATTGTGCAAGACCAAAAAGCCTACTTTTGAGGGTTCAAAACTACCCCAAACTATATGTTTTTGGCTCTAACTTTCACCCAACTCCTAGTTATACTCATGAAGCCTCTTAAATAGGTTGAAATTGACTAAAAACACCTTTGAAAAAAAATCCTTTAGGCTCCCTCAACCTTGCCATATGAACTGTTGTTGTATATTCTTCAAGGTGACTATTGTTGACATTTTAACCTTTTAACTACTAACTTTAAGGTCACTTGTATTATTAACATGATTTCTATTCTGAATATTCATAATAGTCAACTATCCCTTCTTAACATATTCATAACAATCCTTCCTGTGATTGTTACAAGACTTCATTTTTCTCTGACAAAGCATTGTATTCATCTTCTATCTACTTGGATTGACATACCCTTCATAGGAATTGCATCTATATCTTAGCATGATTGTGCTCTTCATGAAATCTTATACATTGATCAGCATGTTGGTATGAAAGGACTGCCCCTTTGTGGAATTGAATCGTGGAGTTGCAATTAGACTGTGGATTCCATTTTTTATTGGATTGTACTATAAGCAGAGAACACTTACCTGCTTCTATAGAAGCATACATTAACTCTTTCCCATGGTACTCGAGTAAGACTTAGTTGATATGTTTGCACAACCTCTTAGGATTGTGAAGCCAAGAGAACAAAACTTCTCCATTAGAGCTAATTGCCACAAGATAAAAGGGATCTAAACCCTGATCTTCTTGATTTGCTTTGTATCCACTAGAACCCTATCAACATCTAGAACTTGTCCTGCAAGTTTTCAAGAAATGTTATTCCATAGGATGGCATTCAAGAGAAATTTTGTATTCTTCCATCACATGCCAATGAGATGACAACCTTGGCTTTCCAGAAAAATTTGTAGATTGATAGGCAACAAGCCTTTTCAATAAATTTTCTCACTAGCTTACTAAAACAGGGGCTAATTTCCCTTCATTGGACTATTGATTCTCTTTCTATCCTTTGACTGACTTTCCTCTTAAGATCATGATCCTGCCACTATCTTTTGTATGCATGATTGTCTCTTAACTATGATATTCTTCTCTAAATGTGGTGTTTAGCTTCTATTCTATCCTTAGCATTCCATTTTCCTTGATACCAACAATGCAGCCACTTCAGCTGATCACTAGCTATGTCCATGATTATCACAAACTAAAAAGATCTCATTTTCATTGTTTCCTTTTCACTGTTAGAGCTCAACCTTTCCTTGAAGAACCTTCAAGTGAGCAAGGATTTTTTCCTTTAGTTTGCAGCCAAGGGCCCTATTGCGTTTGTGCCTCTTTATATCTTGTTCTAATGACTATCTCTCATGCCTTTTATAACTATCTTTTCTGCATTACTATCACCTTACAACTCTAAGCTTAACTTGTGACTGTGAACATGGAGAACAATGCACAAAAAATATGCAAGATCCAACCACCGTAAAATTTTCTTCATTTCTTTCCTATAATCATTGCTTTACTGGCTACTGAAATTGCATACATTTTCAGTATGTATTTATTTTATAAACCCTAAGACTCACTATATCCCTTTTATGATTGTCATACTCTCGTTTTGATAGCTTGTAACATATTGATATTATTGTCTCTACATTTTTTAAAAGACCTTGTTTGGTGGCACTCTCCCCTAAGCAACCTCTCTACACCATAAACTGCAAGTCTTGTTGACAAGGGTTTTGAAAAGGGCTCTAAATAAGGTTTTGGACAACCTTTTACAGCATCAACATATGATATCAACACCTTATCAACAACATAAATCATAATGTTCCCAAACCATAACACTACAGCAAGTATTCAAAAGATCATCTGGACTGATTTCAAGCACATTTAAGCTCTCCAACATGAGTTGAAACTTCTAAATATCATCCACATCATCATTTGTTAGACAGTTGCTCTGGTCCAACTCTTTGAATTTCTTGACAGAGAGATTCTTCCCTATCTACTATCCATTATACATTTGATCATTCATACCTTAGAGGATCAGTTGGGGTGGACAGTGAATTTATAACCTACAAATCTCTTCTCTTCTTGATCTACTACAACAACTTCCACTACCCCTTTAACACCTTGGTATTCATCATATAGCGGATTTTTTTTGGCTTGACTATCATTTGTATAAGAGTTGTTGCTTTTGGAACTTTGACAGCCTTGTGTCAATGTTGTGACTACCCTTTATTGCATAGTCCTTACCTTGCTTTTGGAGATGACTATCCATATGAGGACTGTGTATTTATGACTGTCACTCTTCTTGAATACCTTGACACGAGACTTGTTTGTAAAAATTCACTCTCAATCTCCAAAATGATGCCTCGTATATAGAAGCTTGAAGTTCTTCTAACTTTTAGCTTTGGTTTCACTCAAGGGACCAAGACCATTCGCACCTCTTGACCTTTTAGTTGTAGCAGCCCTTCTTGACCTTGAAGAGTCTTGTAGAGATGTATTAGACCAATTTTGAATAGTCTCTATGACTTTATAAGATCATTCTTTCACCATTTCATGTTTGACAAAGTAATAACAAGGTAAAAGGAAATATACCTATCAACATAATCATGGAGGTCTTTATGAATAGTTAATATGGATATGCTCCTCACCATGATTGAATTAAATATCCTTTTAGCAAACCATCATTTTCATGTATCCTACCTGTTGGTCTCTTAAAGCTAAGATAGAGGTAATAACCCCTTGCAAAATGTCAAGCTTTGATAATACTACCATTTCTGTGTAGAAACCAAACTGCCTTTCCTGTGTATCTCATTATCGTGAATAATAATAATCTCTTTTCCTCATCAAACCCCAAATAGATCCTTCATGACATCAAGGTCTCTGGGATATCCTTCAAATTACCCTATCTCAACTTAACCAATAATGAACACTTTAAACTCCAACAAAGGCTTCATATTGCCCCTTTCCACTTGAATCTCATGTGCAGTTAAGCATGGTCTTTGTATGGATGTGAACTGGTACTTCTTAGAGATAAAATAATTGTTTCAATACCCTCTTTATAGATCACATGTGCATTTTTATATAAGACTTCTTTGCAAAAGGCCTCTAAGTCATTTGAAACATGGAAATTTTTTGAAAATGGGCATTGGAATGCCCTCTTTCATGATGAGAACTGCATGCAAGGATTCTAGAACCAACATTAAATTCCTTGTAGTCTTACATTGAATGCTTATAGCAGACCTGGCCGCCATGTGGTCTCAAAAACTGGTAAAAGAGACCTGAAAGGTAACAAAAACCTAATGGCTCGACTTAGTCTTTGTTGAACTCAAACATAACATAACAACCTCCATTTTTTACTCATGCATGTGGTTTTACAATTCAATAAGGCTTTTTGAACATGTTTTCACAACGTTTAATATATTTGCAACCTTACCATAACTAAGACTCCTTTTCAAAACAAAGATATGCATTATCCCTCAAAAATAGACAAAACACTTTCAATAACCTCTTGGGTTCCCAACATACTTTTTTTTAGATTCCCTTAACAAGACTACAACCTTTTAAAAAAAATGGCATGTTCAATTTATTTAAAAAGCTATTTTGACCTTGAAGAAGTAAAAATAGATTAATAGTTATATGCAAATAAGAAGGGGACATAAAGAGTTTTTGAAGTGGGTGACTTGGTTTTTGTGAGGTTGCAACCATATAAGAAAAGTTCTTTGAAGAGGAGTGGAGCAGAGAAGCTTAAGCCAAAAGGAAGGTTGCGGGTGGTTGCATATGAGTTGGAGTTGCCACCAGATTGCAAGTACACAATGTTTTTCATGTTTCATGTTTGAAGAAGGTTGTGGGACAACAAGTTGTGACTTCTCCTATGATGTCGCTTCTAGATGATGAAGGAAAACTATTTTTAATACCAAGAAGATTTTGGAATCAAGAGAGAAGAATTTATGAAATAGAAGCATCACCGAGAATTTGGTCAAGTGGAAGTATTTTCCAAATGAAGATGTAACATGGGAAGGATCAAAGGTCTTAATCATCCGACAAACAATTTTTGGGAGGAAGGACTAGTCATGTCTTGTAATATCCCCGATTTAACCCTATGCTCTACAATTGGATTTAGCCTATTTCCAAGAACTCGTAGGCTAAGCAGAATGGGAAATTAGGGTTTCCTATTTTATAGGAGGTTCCAGATGTAGTTTTGAGAGCTTGCATATGTGTTTTTTTGACGCATGTGTAGTGGAGCTTTCTGGGTTTTTGAAGAGCTTCATGATGAGGTAACTTGCATTTGAATCTAACATCCTTTCCGGGCACTTACTGTTTATAGTAAGTCATGATGGTTGCCTAGTTTGTGCTTAAAAGATATTTGGAAACACTTACTATTTATAGTAAGTCATGATATTGCTCAGTTGGCATACAAATGTGGTTCTGGAAAACTTACTATTTATAGCAATATGCTATTTTTGGTAAGTATATTTATAGCAGTATCACTCTAGCAGCAACTCAATCTTTTGCAGTTCAGTGTGACCGATCAGTTTGGCTTTTTGTTGAGTTGAAGTGAACTTACTATTTTTGGAAATGGCTATTTTTAGTAAGTCTAATCTTGGCAGTATCATCATCTGCAGTTCAACTTGGGTCATCATGCTATTTGTGGTAATCCATCAGTTTCAATATTGGCTTTGGTTTTGGCTATCTCCTTGGACTAAGAGTTATACTTAGTTAATTTCATGTTTTTAAGTTGTTCCCCTATGCTTAGGAGTGATAAATTCATGTTGTTTTTAAGAGGGGACATTAAGGGGTCATGTTGAGCATTTAATGATTTATTAAATGCTTTATTGTTGCAAATAGAATTGGACGCCTAAAGGGAAAGGAAATAATTTTTTATTCTTTCACAATAAATTGAATGGTTAAAGGTGGCATCCCTTGGAAAGTTGAAGTGATTCAACTTCTTGGAATTCAAAGTGTTTCATTTTCCCATTGAAACTTATATATTGCTGCATTGTGGAGAGCTGATTATGTGATGTTTTGGAAAGCAAAGTTATGTTGCTAGTTTGAAATCCAGAATCCAGCTAAGGGAGAGCTTAGCAATTCTATTCCACTCTTCGGGCCTGAAACTATGGTTCCCTAGATGATGGATTGAGAGTGTGCTTCATTCAAAAGTACATATTGAGTCTCAATGTTGAAGATTCAGATGTTATTTCTAGATTTATTTGTTGCCGGTTCAATCATGGATGTAGGTGAAAATCATTAACAACTTTAAGGGTAATTCAAAGTTGATTATGGGTATTTTCCCATCATGATTCTATGCTTGAGGTGGCCCTTCCTACTAGTTTACAGATTTTAGTTTGGAGCCTTTGATTTTATATGTCAAAATCGCCCCTCAAGGAGGGCCATACATTTCAACTTGCATTGGGAATTGTGCCATAAATAACAGTTGGTGTTTTGAGGTTGTTTCTTCATCTCAATAGGGGCACCTATCTTCTAGTTGATCAATGCACTTGGAATCATGCAATTCGGAGGTAATTCGGTTGAGTTATGAGCATTTGATAATTTTCTATAGTTGTTGATTTGACATTTCCAGAATTACAGTTTGCTGAAACAAAATTAAATCATTTGTTGTTTCCATCTTTCTTCTTCTTTTCTCATTATGTTCTGACATGGAAACAATGTATAACGTGGTGCTTTGAAAAATGGTGAAAAACAGTGTAATTTGCAGCTCTCTTATTTGTACAAACTGTTAACAGTAGTACTGTTTCAGTTTTAACATTTGCTACATTATTTAATTAACTTCACATTAAGCACCCCTGGATGGTATACCACCAGTGAGGATAATCTAATTTTTAATCTCTTTCATACCCACTTTCAAGTGGTGAATCCCCACTCTTCAGTGGATGCTTGCCGTAGTAGAAGAAGTATTTAATTTTGTAATCTTTCCCCCTCACTGTTTGGTGGTAGCGTGGAAATTTCTTTGGTTGGTTATCCGCCTTTGTTTCATTTAAATTCAGTAGTATTACTCCACCATATGTTAGGACCACCTGTCAAAGGATCTTGAGTGCACATTCTTGGTGTCGAGTTTAATCTCTCTCTTTCAGTGTAATGTTGTACTCTTTGATTTAGTAGATCCTAGGGATCCTTTGACCATATGCCCGCCCCTCCTCCTTAAGTGGTTTTAGGGAACATTCTTGGTTAGAGTTATTTCATGCACGTTTCGGGTTATGCTAACCTTAACGGGTGATTGATTCTATTGTAAATGTTCATGTAAAAATCAAAAAAATTGAAAGAGCATATTTCAGTGGTATCAGAGCCTGTTTTCCTGCCATCCTGTGAGTTTTAAGAGCTTCAGTTATCAAATGAGAGTCAGAGGAAGACCGTTACTACATCAGAAAGAAAAACAAATTTTAGTTTCATCTTCAGAAGTTTTGAAAGTTGATATTTTTTTAGAGGTTTGTGAAACATTGTCTTGTCAAAATAAGGTATGGCTAATGAAGAAGACAAGAAGTTGGCAGAGACTCTCTTTTTGGTTGGAAAGAGACTTGGCAAAGAATTTCAATCAAAAGGAAATGAAGAGAACATTCTTCATTTGTTAGAACAATGTCTGAGACAAGTGAAGCCATCACCTTTGGAGGAAATGCAGTTGGCTTTAACACCTATAGTGAATTGTTTGAATCAACCCTATTGGTTGGGGCATCCTGATGAAGAAACCAAGCTGCTGATTTCTTCTTGCTTCATGGAAATAATAAGAATTGTAATTCCCCAATTGCCCTATGATGAAGAAACTATGAAGACCATATTAAGTATGATTGTGGAGAGTTTTCAAGATATGGATGAAACTGAGAGTGTTTTGTTTCCAAGAAGAGTTGTTGTTCTAAAGACATTTTCAGAAGTAAGAACTTGCATCCTTTTGATAGAATTGGGAATGGATAATCAGATTTACCATTTGTTTGATTATTTCTTCACTTTGACTTGGAGTGAGCAGGAAGAAGGGGTGTTTGCAGCTATTAAAAATGTTCTAATTGACACAATTAAAGAAGCTGGTAGTCTTCCCGAAAGTGTCCAATCCCTTCTCTTGGATACTTATAAACGTGAAGAGAATATTTCTCCCACTACTGATTTGTTAGTTAAAGGAATTTTCAATCAATGTGAAGATAAGTTGAAACCATTTTTGAAGAAGATTGTTGTGAACAAAGAAGAGATTTTCGAAGCTGAAGAGGAGGATGAAAGTTGGAATCCCTTTGAAGACATTGCAAAAGTTCAAGGGGTATCTACGGATTTGCACTCATCTGAGCATTCTGTAGAAGAATGCAATGTGTCAAGGAAAGCCTTGAAGACTAGTGAGGTACTCTTGTTTTCTACAGAGGAGAACAGTGAGTTGATTTGTGTTAAGAAGCTTCATGTTGAAGATTCAAAGAAAGAACTTCTGGAAAAAAAAGTTGAAACAGAGATGCAAGAAGAGGCCATAAGTGCAAATTCAAATGAAGGAGAAGTTTGGTTAGTTGAAGATATGTGTTCAACTAGCAAATTGCTTTTTCACAATTCCAAAGAATGTTGGTTTGAAAGTCAAGTCAAGGAGGAGAAGAAGAAAGAGGAAGCTGACGTCTCTTCCCTCTTCAAAGCTGATTTGATCAATTCTCTTAAATCATGTGTAGAAGACAACATGGAAGGTGAAGCTTCTAGTAGTTATAAGGCAGATTTCTCTTCACCTGAAATCAAGTTGAGGCAAAAAGCTAAGGAATTGGAAGGCACTATGGATGGAATGATGAAGAGTGTTCATCACATGCGAGACAATTTGGGGAGTGCAGCTCAAATGATTGTTGAAATTTTTGTCCATCAAATTTGTTCTACATCATCTCAACCAGCATATGAAGATTGCAGTTCAAGCTCACAAACTGCTGAAAATGGAATTCAATTTTTGTCACAACTTGATGAATTGCATCAGCATGTTGAAAATTTGATTTATGTTGTGCCTAGAGGAGAAGATGTATGTTGCATTTCCATTGCTGATGTGAATTTCATTAAGTTTTCTTTAGAATAAATCAAATCTAGTCTTTTGCACATCATTTGTGTTAAAGACAAAGTGGCCAAAATCGCCGACAAGGCATTGGAGTGTAATGAGCTCACCAAAGCCAAGTTGCAAGAAGTGCATGAGACTCTAATTGAAGCAAAGAATCAGATTTCTGTTGTTCATTATTCATGGGAGCAAGAAAACAAAAGAAGAGCTAAGGAGCTTCAGGAAATTCTTGATGAGCTTGATCTCATACAAGAAACATATGATTTGGAATGTTGTCCTGAGAAACCGAAGTATTCAAATTCTCATCAACAAGTTTTATAGGCTTTTGACAATTTGTTGTATGAAGAAGGTGCTAATAAAGTTTATGTAAATCCTCTTTTTGATATTAATGAAGGAATTGCTTCAAAGATTACTAAAGGAGGAAATTTGAGTTTGTCTTCCAGAATTGGAGAGTTGATATGAGAGTTGCATGAAGTTGAATATGTCGCTACTCCTAGTGCAACCACTCAACAAGAATTGGTAACTCTTGGAACACAAAGAAATGAAGACATTCTTATTGTTCATCAACAAAGATTTGATGGTCATGATGATGAAGGTTTTATTTATTTTTTGATGAGGATTCTTGTGAGACTCTTTTCATATTTTAGTTCATCACTATCTTCTCTTAGAATGATAGATTTTAGAATTGTATTTGATGAAGGGTTCGTGGAATCTTTCCAGCATTATATGACAAAAGTTTTTGGGTTCCATTTCTTCAACGAAGATAGGTTTGTTGATTAATTCTTGGAGTTTCAAGAAGTGTTTATCTAGATGGAATGAGAGAATCAGATGATTCATGTGAAAACAATTCTCCGTTTGAGAAATGGTACTGCATTGTTGATAGTATGGGATCCTGGGATTACTTGGAAAAAAAATAATATTGAAAATTCTAAAAGGGATAAACCGGCACATTGTTTTCAAAATGTTGTTGAGATCATCAACTCTTGTGTTGGGACTTGTCTCCAATTGAAAGTTAGTATTTGGGATCTCAAGTATTTTCTACTGAAGAATGGTAAGCATAAAAAGAAGGTTGGTTGGAGAGATAAGTGTAAAAATTTCAGTTCTATGATTGTTGCTACCTTCTTCTCCTATTATTGGATTTTTATTTTTGATCATAAATTGGTGTTCTGGGATGGAAGTATGATTGGAAGATGGTTTGTGGTGGCATTGGGACCTTTATTGAAGAAGCCACCAGCCTTGTTCATGAGCAGATATGCCAATTTTAATGACAGATTCTTTTGTTGCGGGTGCTGCTTATTGTTGGGGATGCTGAATTTTCATAAATCAGATTTCAAATTGTCTAAATCAGACCTATTAGTTGGTTGGTGTTTCCATTTTCTGACCTTCCAGTCTACTACTAGGATTGATTTTGAGCCTCAAATGAGGAAAGGATTGTTACAGTATAGCCATAATTCATGTATGGGATGATCTCTAATGTTGAACAGTGGCCTTCTCTGTGTTTTCTCCTATACTAGTGTTTGGGGCAGTAAGTTAGAAACTAATTTGGTCCACCAATTGGAGACTCATGGGGTGAAATTTGTAAGTTTTTCATGGAGTCATCTCAGTTATATCAGTTTTTTTCAAAAAAGGAATTATACATCTTCACATAATTTTGAGGATGTGATGGGTGATCTCTTGCAAGGAGTTTCTCTTTCCTTTGCAAGAAGTGTTGGAAGAGGCACATATGTTGTCGTGGCTCTGCTTGGTGCTATGACCAGTTATGATATGGAGCATGCTTTTGAATTGAGAAAATTATTTTTCTTATTGCTCAAGAATGTGTTAGATTGTGGTATTGTTTTTTTTGACTCCTCAGAGTTTACAAGACATGGGATGCTGCAAATTTTTTTTTACATCAGTTCTTCTAGGTCTATCAGTTTGGGTCTCAGATATGGTGACTCTTTGGGGTTACAAGGAGGGTTAGTGCAGATTTGGAGTGTTGGTTACTCTTGTGTGATCAAAGTGATGCAGCATTAGTAGGCTAGGTCCTCCCAGAGATGGATTTGGGACCCTGAGATCCTACTTGGCATAGTATGGATCACACAATTTTCTTGGAGTGTGGTGGCATTGCTTGAGGACAAGCAATTTTGGGAAGGGCGGACTGTAATATCCCTGATTTAACCCTATGCTCTACAATTGGATTTAGCCTATTTCCAGAAACTCATAGGCTAAGCAGAATGGGAAATTAGGGTTTCCTATTTTATAGGAGGTTCCAGATGCAGTTTTGAGAGCTTGCATGTGTGTTTTTCTGACGCATGTCTAGTGGAGCTTTCTGGGTTTTTGAAGAGCTTCAGGATGAGGTAACTTACATCTGAATCTGACATCCTTTCCAGGCACTTACTATTTATAGTAAGTCATGATACTGCTTAGTTGGCATACAGATGTGGTTTTGGCAAACTTACTATTTATAGCAATTACTATTTATAGCAATATGCTATTTTTGGTAAGTATATTTATAGTAGTATCACTCTAGCAGCAACTCAATCTTTTGCAGTTCAGTGTGACCGATCAGTTTGGCTTTCTGTTGAGTTGAAGTGAATTTACTATTTTTGGCAGTGGCTATTTTTAGTAAGTCTAATCTTGGTAGTATCATCATCTGCAGTTCAACTCAGGTCATCATGCTATTTTTGGTAATCCATTAGTTTTAGTATTGGCTTTGGTTTTGGTTATCTCCTTGGACTAAGTGTTATACTTAGTTAATTTCATGTTTTTATGTTGTTCCCCTATGCTTAGGAGTGATAACTTCGGGTTGTTTTTAAGAGGGGACATTAAGGGGTCATTTTGAGCATTTAATTTTTTATTAAATGCTTTATTGTTGCAAATAGAATTGGATGCCTAAAGGGAAGGGAAATAATGTTTTGATCATGTAAATTAATTAGTTGATATGACAATGTTTTGACATCAAAGATTAGACCGCATCTAGGTGATAAAGGATAAAAAACATTGAAGAATAAATGTATAGGTGAGAATGTGTGTTTCATAAGCAAAATAAAGTTAAAATCTCATAGCAAAATGGATTTTAGAGTTAATTCATATATCTTAGAACCATCTATATTATTTCATATTGATTGGTTATTTTTCAAGAAAATATTCAGTTTATTTTCTTAGGCACAAATATGAAGTTTTAAGCATAAGGAATTTAAGGTGCTTGTGGAAACTCGTAAGGAAAAAAATTCAAGATTTGAGATCAAATAATATGGGGGTATATTTATCTAAATAATTTGAATAGTTTTGCAAACATAATTGGATTGTAATTTAATAGAAAAATATTCCATATATATAAAAATGGGGTAGCTAAGATAATAAATATAATATTAAAGGAAATAAATAAAAGTATGTTAAGTTGTGTTAATTTGAAGAAAATTATTTGGGTGTAAGTTTTTAGTATTTTTTGTTATTTGCTAAATAAGTTTCCTATTTCTATCCTTGCTGAAGACACACCATACAAAGTATCGATGGGAAAAAAGATTAAATTGCACTTTTGGAAGTGTTTGGTTTTGAGGCTTACACTCAAACACCTAGGAAAAAATGCTCTAAGTTAGATTTCAAAGTATATTTTTTCATTGGTTATGGGTAGAAAATTTAATGGTATAAGATTTGGAATCCTCCAACTTAGAAAATTATTTATTCTAGAAATATGTTTTGTAGGGAAGTAAGTGTTTTTTGTAGATCTATACAACAAAAGGAAGAGGAGGAAACAATACAATTTGATATCAAGTTAAGGTGAATATGAATAGGGAAATGAATAGGTTGGATAAGAAGGAGCCAAAGATTACGAAAAAATTATAGGAAAATTTAGAAGAATAAAATGAGAGTCTCTATCTTCACTGCCTTTAAGAAGTTCCACAAGAGAACATAAACAATTTGAAAGGTATATCTCTCCATTTTTTTATTGTTTACATTTAATTTAACTAATTTTAATGACAAGCTAATATTTGTGAAATAATATCTCTTTAAAGGAGAAAAAGTATTGGATAGATTCCATGATAAAGGAGATGATGACCTTGCATAAATGCAAGACTTGAGATCTAGTTGATTTAAATGATGGAAGAAAGCTCATAGGTTGTAAATGAGTGTTCTATAAAAATTCAATGTAGATGGTAAGTTAAAAAATTACAAGACTGGAATTTTGGTAGAAGGTTATTATTAGAGGGGGATTACATAGTGAACTTGAAATATTATCTTTGAATTACTAATAATACCCACATGGAAGAGGTTTGTAGGTGTAATTAGTGCTCTTATATGGAGTGCTTGAGAATTACATATGATCCCCTAGGTCATAAAAATAAAAATGTGTAATAGGAACTACTTTTTACTTTTGGAGGTCTCACACAAGTGGAAGGGAACATGGGTCTAACTTTGACTAGTTGGACCAAGACTTGGCACATGCTTTGAGCCAATATTTTTGGGAATTTTTTTTCTATTTTCAAAATTTCCTTAGTATTAGAGCCTTGAGATGATGATTATGTGATGGTGATTATATAATAGGGTTATTCTATTGGACTAAATCTAGACACATAACTGAAGGTCTCTTATAGTTGGTCTAATTAAAACTTAAATAGTGATAAATGTATGCCATACTTCACAAATTCATTTTTACTTTACTAAATCAAGTAAAATTCCAATTTAACTAAGGTGCTTGAGCTTAATAAAGGATTAAATATTTATTTTTAACCAAAACTTAAATTTCATATTTAGATTTACAAATAAATATTTAACTCACTTGAAAATGAGAAAGTTATTTATAAATTTTACTATTTTATCTCTCATACTATGATGTTACATTCATTTTGATGCTAAAAAGTATATGTTTGTGATTCACAATCCAACGTAGGAAGGGAAGGGTTTTATGAATTTAGTGAAGAGTGTTCTCAACTATAGTATTTTTTATATCATCAAAATTATGTGTTATAATTATGCACCAAAGATATCCACAAACATGAGGTCAAACTGACCTTAAGAAAGCTTTATAGGAAAATAATATCACCTTAAGAAAGCTTTCTAGGAAAATAAGATCACAAAAAGAAAGCTTCGTGGGCTACTATTGAATGAAATTATTTGAATTCAACATAAAATAAAAAGATTTTCAAATTTAGGTCCAAATGTTTTTTTTTATTCAAGGGGTAAACACTTTTGACTTGGAGCTATGAACCATTGAGGTCACAAATGGGGGACCTCATCCCCAAATGTTACATGTATATAGAAAACATATACATACAAAAATATCTTAAAGCTCTTGGTACATATAATTTGGATCCTCTCTATATTTTATTATCTCTAAAATATTTTCATGGTCTTGAATAGGAAACCTCCACCTTTGTTTGGCATGCCCTCTTTATGGTAAATTTTCAAGATTCAATCTTGTTGCTATAACTAAATGACTATAATGTAAAACCTTTTTCCCTGGCATATAATCAATAAATATAATTCCATTTGTATCTATCTTTGTTTTTTGATAGTATTTTCCTTTAACAACCACTGATCTAGTAGGATACTCTTTTCCATCACCATCTATCATTGATTCTAACAATTTGCATTTTAGTTGCATACATCTTAGTAGATAGTAATCTACACCTTCTGTATTGTCAGGATTTGTAAGAACAACAAAAATATCTCCTATACATACCATGTAGTAAACCATGCTCAACTTAGGTAGAATATACATCAATTGTAAGAACTAAAATTCAATTTAAAAATTAAAAATTTACCTGTAACAACTAAATTTGATACATGTTTGTAATCAACTGAATACAAAGGATCATAGATATCTACAATTTCATTATCTTCAAAAGGGTTCGATGTGTCCACTAATTGTTTTATTTCCCATTGTGAAACATACCCATCTCTAATATTCTCACATTGTAGAGTATTTGCATTGTTCTCAATGCAATCAACATAAAAACATGATTTTTCTTTCACTTGAATTATTGGAGGCCTATTATGTCCTATTTTCATGATTTTATGCAAAATTATAATACCACTAATTGTTTGACAATTAGTAAGAGTTGATCAATCAATATGTATAAATTTCAAACATCCAATTAAAAAGTGTATAAAATTGAAAATTCAATTCATGTACACATTGAAATTCATAAAACAAATTCATTTATGTATCTTTAACTTCCCAAAAATATCGTGCGTTGTATATTGAGTTACGAGAAACAAAATGAATTTTGTACCATTCAACAATTTCATGTGCATTCCTTATGGCATTACCTACAAGTTCATGTTGGTAAAATGTCAAGTTAAGAGGTTTTGTAGTTGAAAGGAAAAGATGATGTCAAAAAACATAATTAGATTTTTTCTAAAAATCCATATGGTGTTACCTACAAGTTCGTGTTGGTGAAGTGCATGATTCACACATGATCCAACTCCATCATGCTCTCCTTTTCCATGTCCATTCTCATGGAAATTCTACAAAAAAAATTATGTCGTGTCTAATATGTTGTTGGCTTAACCAATTAAAATATTTTGCAGACTTAAATTGTCCTATGACATTACAACCAATTTAATTTAAAACCAAGATAGTAAAAATAAACTATATGTGTACAACATATAAGTCCGAACAAGTTAAGTAAACAAATAAACATATAATTTTAAAAAAATTAAAGCAACACTTACCAGCACATCCATTAGACCATATCTAGTGTTGTGAAGCATCTATTTGACATTGTCTCAGGTCTTCAAAAAACATTGCAAAACAATGGGCTACATAGCTTCTATCATGATCTGTATCATCACTGCTATAAAAGTGAACCTATTTGATTATAATTCATTCATCTTTGCTACTTTGTAGACCATCCACATGTTCTTTGGCATGCCTATAACAAACTTGTATAAAAATTGCAACTTGCTATGAATGATAATATTGACTTTGAATCTCAGTTTGAGGACTAAATGTACAGTTCTCAGAGAAATCAACAATAGAGAGAATACAACTAGCTGAAAAGAAATTCTTTGAGTCACGAATCGCTTAGCTTTCCATCTAGCACCATGAAAATGCTGAATATGTGGATATATGATATTCCAAAATTTGTTCATAAACTCATTGTAAGACAACTCACTCTCTTTAAGAACAAATTTTTTTGGTCTCAACTCCTGACTTTGTTGAGTATTTCTCATATTCAAATATCTTCCACACAACTTGCATTGAATGATCAACATTTTCAACCTATAAAATATTCTTCAAATTTCCACATTCATTACATATATTTTTTATACACTGCACTTTCAATTCATCTTAATCTTTTGATTTTTTGCATAAAAGAGACTTCACAAATTATTTTGTACTTCTAGGGATGACTATATTTGGATCGACTACTGCCATAGCTTTTCTATATGATTGTAGGTGTAGATGAAATTCAACATGATTTCGACAACAACAAGTCTCATGTATCTTATTTATACATACAAAACTTGGTTGTAGTCTCTCAAACATCCTTTGACAAATCTTCACATCTAAAAATTCTTGTTTGAATGCTTTAAAAATCTCACTTTGTGTTGTATCTATAAAATGTTTCGAATGTGATTTTTTTTACCATCTTCACCTTTTATTTGTTTAGTTTCCCTTCTATTGGAAGAAACATGAGAGTGGGTAGTCCAATATTCAATCACTTGTTCCTTTACATCTTCCGAGATTTTATCTTTTCAGGGAACCCTACAAATATTTACCCAATTATTCTCAATATTTTCATCCAATCTATTTCTCTTTTTGATATATATTTGAACAATTCTCCTAGAAGCATTGAGTAATTCAAAAATTTCTTTAATTTGTCTTCTATGTGATAATTTCTTACTAGAAATTACTGTCATCAATGCTCTACATGTAACACTTAAATCAACAGCTCGACTCTTGTTTTCAATAGAATTCAATGCTTCTTGTAGGTTTTCAACTATTGTTTTCTTCAATGATCCTGATGAATTTTTCTTATTATCAACCCCTAACAACTCCAAAACAAGGGTCATTTTTTTCCTCCTAAATAATTTTTCAAATAACTATGCTCTTCCAACTATAGAATTTTCTTCAAAAAATTCATCCCATTTTCTTTTACAGTGTAATTTTACTGTACTTTCAGCTAACATATCTTTAGATGAAATATTATTGAAAAGGGATTCCTCATCCATCTCTATAAGATTTTCCATACCAAGGAAAATATTTCTATCACCACCTTTAATTTGTCCTAGTATCTGTACTCCTTGGTCATCAACAATTTCCATGGGTTTTTCTTCAGAAGATGTTCCTTCATCCACATTTCTAGTATCTCTTCTTTGATCATACAACCTTGTTCTTATCTTTTTATTCCCCATCACAAATTTCTTAGGTTTGAATTCACCTGCATATAAAAATAATGTGAATTCAAACTTTTTGATGTTTGTATTGGATAAAGTTTCCCCTAATATCATGGAAGTGTGACTATTTTTTATTGTGGAAACTGTTGTTTGGAATCTTCTCCTCTATGAGAAATTCTGATTAAATAAAAGTAGATGATCCTAGTTGATAGGATATTTTAGCCCTATCATTTATCATTCTCGTCTATTCTTGATCATTCGAGTATCCAATTCGATCCATGGTATCTTTTATATCTTCTTTTATAGTTTTTTGTTCACTTGATCTATAATAGCTTCTTTATATTCTTCTTTGATGTTATTCATGTCATTTTTTTGATTATGTGTGTCCAAAGGAGGCAAGTGTCTCCTTTTGGGAAATGGTTAGAAATTCCTTGGTCTAATAATAATTATTAGGGGGTAAGGGTTGATTATAGGTGATTTATTTTTGAGGATTTGGATTGCTAAGGGGTGGGGGAAGTAGTGTGTTATTAGGGTGTTAGGATGTGTTTTGTCGGGTGATATAATTGGCATGAATATATGAGGTCGGGTGAGATTGTGTGGTCATAGTTGGGTTGATGGGGGCATAAGTGATGCTAGAATTGGGGGAATAGTGACCCTTAGGTGTGATGAAAGTGGGGTAGGTTATTTAGGGGTTGTGTTATGTTTGTGTAAAGAGGGACATTGGTATTTATGATGAGAGGTGTTGTGGTACTTGAGGAAAGTGGTGGGTTGGTGTTGGATGAGATTGTGTTTATGGAAGAGGTTGTGTCTTTTAATGGGGGGACATTAGGTTGATATATATTAGTGGAGGAGGGGATATTAGTAATGCCAAGATCTCAAATATCGAATGTCAAATATATATTTCTTCAAGGTGACAAAATGTCAAGATCTCAAATGTATGTGTCACAATGAGGTCCAAAGTGTGGTAATGCCAATGCAAGTAAAATGCAAGTGTAATGAAAATGATCTAGAAATGAGACTAAATGTATGACCTTAAACTAGACCCTATGAGGAAATGAAAGGTAAGATTTCTCAACTAAACCAAGAGGAACAAAGATGCCAATTTGGGTTGCCAAGACTTTAATGGTAATGGTGACTAATTTAGGTTGCCAAGACTTTAATTGTAATGGTGACTAAGTGACAAATTTTTACAAAAGGTGACCTTAAAACTAGCCTTGGGAGTTGAGGGACAACCCAGGTGACAAAAGGAATAAAACGATGGAGGATGATGAAATCAGGGTAACTTTAATTTGGTCTCTATGGACTAATCTTAAGTTTGATAGGGCTTCTACCAAGGTCTATGAAAGCTAAAAGGTAAGCCAATACTTTTTTTATGATGGATGCAAGGTATGCAATGGTAACTAAATGGCTGAATGTAAAATGATAGGTTTACAAGTCTATAGGTGAATACTCTGGTTATACTCAGGACTGATCAGAGAGAGGTTTTGTTTAAGTTTTGGTCTGAGATTTTTATCTCAAGTAATTACTGTTCACGATAGTCGGTTGCGGTTCACAATGTACTTTTTTTGAATTTTGTTTGAATTTTGTCAAAAGTTTGAGGTGATAATGTGAAATATGGCTTTGAAAAACACTACAAACACTTTTAAAACACTTTTTTCTGGTCTTGTCTGAATGAGAAAAGTTGTGTTTCAAATGAAAACACACATAAACAACATGCACAATACCTTGTGGTTGGCAAGGAAACCACTGGTTGATATCCCCACTTGGATTTCTCCAGTCACTCTTATTCAAGGTAGATAGCTAGAGACTTTGTGGTACAGGCTCCCCCTTATAGTGCACTCACTTCTCGGGCTCACCAAGTCTCAATTCCCCAAAGAAGAATTTTTGCCTCTACACATGAATTGTGAGAATGTGGGGTGGCTTTAGAGGTCTGACCTCTTGCGATCAATGAGTGTATTAAAAAGGATTTTGGTCACTAAAAAAATGGTTTCTAGTAAGGGCATTTGTTCAAGGTGGCCATACATGCGACAAGATTAGCTCAAGACTATGGCGAATCAAGAGGCCTCCTAGTCATTTCCCTAAGGAAGGATTTTTATGTAGCTCACAGGGCTACTGAGGGAAACACTTGTCCGTATGACACATCCACACCTATTGCTAAATGACTTTCATCAAAGAGCACTTTTATTTATAGTGGCTTGGAAGAGCTTGGCTTTAGCTTGTTACCACTTGGGTCATTCCCTTGGAGTGAGTAATTTTTCCCACCAAGGAAAGCCCTCTAAAAGGGTACAAAAAAGAGAGGAAGCACGTTGTTTCTGGTCATCCCAAATCACACTAAGCGCAAGGAGAGTGCATACACAATGTCTTTTCGTCACACTCACATGGTGTTCATTTTAAGCCCAAATCCAAATGTGTGGGTGGCAAAGCAATAATTCCTAAGTGCCTTTAAGTCTCCAGATCACTACGAGGCACAAGAGAAGTATATACACACTAAGAAATCACTACCATACCACACAACATGCCAAAAAGTTTACTTAAAACATTGATCTAAATAGAATGAAGAGATATAAATATTTATGATCCCCAAAATCACACTAGGTGCGAGGGGTGAGTATACATCTATTACACCCTTCAAGACACATACAAAAAGTTTATTTACCCTCTAATCTAACTTTAGTGCCTAAATTAGTGGAAAAATAAAAAGTTCTTTGGCCAAACATCCTGCAAAACCATAGATTAGTAGTTTTTCAATATTAGTATTCGATAGTCAATAGCTACACCACTTGCTAGTCTAAGCGTTAGCTCAAAATATTCAAATTAAAACACAATGAAAATATAAGCATGAAAAAAAAAAAATCTAGCAATGAACATATAAGCATGAAAACAAAAAATAAATTAAAGAAAATTACCAAATCTTTTGCTTTAGATTGCTTGATCTTTTCCTCAGATTTAAGTATTCAACTAGATAGCTTGTGAAAAATGATTAGAAAATTATTTCTCAATATTATATGCTCAGTGATTTAAAGTAAATAATAAAATGTTTATTTAAAAAAAAGGAAATAGTTACTTCATTAAAAAGTGGAGAAAAATTCTTTCTTTCTTTGGGGATCACCCTGCAGTGCAACAACAGTTGCAACACCATGATGTTACGGTGGTCATGTGTTTGAGTCCTATCATGAAAGCAGACGAAGGTGATGGAAGGCTGCGAGGAGGAGAGGCAGGCCAAGCAACTAAGGTAGGACTGACGACTGCGGGGTGTTTTCCCTACAACGGTGCTGGAGTATTGCAGGAGCTAGTGCCGGTGGTTGCCATGGTGGCTGGTGTGACAGTGAGGTGGTGTAGATGGCCCGTGGAGGTAGGGAGGCAGGAGAGGAGAGTAGAGGAGGAATGGGGTGAGAAGGCATGCGCTGCAGGAGGAAGGGAGTAGAGGTAGAGGAGAGTAGAGGAGAAAAAGAGGAGAGAGGGTGGAAGCGGGAGGAAGGAAGATGGAAGGAAGGGAGATAGGAAGGAACGAAAGGAGATTGGGAGGCTCGTAGAGGTGGAAGGATGGAGGAAGGAAGGAAGATAGGGAGGATCGAAGAAGCGGGGGAATGGAGGATGAGGCGGAAGGATAGGTGAAGAAGGAAGGAGGCCCAGAGGTGGTGGGAAGGAAGAATGTGGAAGAAGAAAGGAGGCCCAGAGGAAGGTGAAAGGAAGAAAAAAGGTTTCACTGGAGGATGGGTGGGTGTTCTTTCAAGAGCTGGAGGCACAGTCGGATCATCCATATAGATGGCTGCGGTTGACAGCTGTTGGAGAACAAAATAAGCGAAATAGCATTAGAGGAAGAAGGAGATTGGTCTAGGGTTAATACCAGATAAAACCATGGGATGAGGTCTCCCATAAATTGTGGCCTCACTAGTTCAAAGCTCCAGTCAAAAGCGATTACCGATCAAAAAAGAAAAAAGTGGAGAAAAATGGAAAAATCCTAAAAAATAGACTAATAAAAGTTGAATTAAATAGTTATTTCAATAAAAACTAGATGAAAAATGAGAAATATCTAAAAAACAAATTCAAAAAATCAGAAAGTCGGTTGGATATGTTTCAGTAGAAATTAGATGAAATCGGAAAGAAATTGGATGAAAATGGAAAAAATCAAATCAGCATTTCGACCGGATATGATTTGGCCGAACAATATTCGACCGAATACATTTAGGCCATAAACTATTTGACCAAATAGGATTCGGTTGAATCCTATTCGACCGAATATATCCAAACCGAATCCTATTCGGTTGAATATATCCAGATGGCAGGTGACTTGGCACCAAAGTCACCATTTTTTTAAATTTCCAAAAATTTCCAACTTCTGGTGAATATTTCTTCAATCAAAATTATTTAAAAATAAGAAATGAAAAAACCCTTTTGTAGAGCTCATAGTGCTGAATCCAAACATATACATGTATATTTATATTTTGACTAGTTTTAGTATATAAATATTTTAAAATATTGCAAGTAGGTTGTTCAAAGTCAAAAAGATGCTGAATTGAAATTAAATAAAAAATTGTAAATCATCATAAAATAAATTGGAAAATATATGATTCCCTAGAGGAGAGAATCCTCTTCAAAAGGGTATGTTTTATTTTTTGAAAATGGAAAAAAAACAATAGTTAACACCAACTAAAAACTATCAAATTTAGGTTTGTTTGACTTTAAAATGTTATTACAAGAAAAATATACATCAAAATTTCAAAAAAAATATTTCATGCCCTAGATATTGAAGTCAACTATTTGGGAAAAAAAATCAGGAGAAAATGTTTTTTTTTCTATTTGTTTCTTGACGTCAACTGAATGCCACATTTTCTTGAAATTTTCTTTTAAATTGATAAAAAAATATAAATTTTTTTTTTTTTTGAAAAATTACAGCAATAAACTTCAACAAAAGTTCTAAAATTTATTAGTTTACATCATTTTGAAATTCGAAACATAAATACCACTTTTATGTGGTTGAAGTTGAGAACTTTTTTTCATGTCAACTGATTCCTTTATAAAATGTGACATGGGTTTGTACTTTTACCCAACACCTTAGATCAATAAAAGGTATGTTATAACATCTAGTTGAGTCCACATAAAATGAACTAAATAAAGTGTGTCATTACTTAAAATGTAATTCAACTCTAATGAAAAATAAATTCTAATTGAAGCATTGGCATGACCTAAGGAATTAACCAAAATATATAAAACATTGAGTATTTATGTAATCATATATAGGATAAAAATGTAGTCACCTCTAGACTCTTTCTAAATAAGAATCCCCAATCATCATTATGGATGTGTGAGAAGAAGACAAATAACCTTGCAAAACATCATTTATAAGAGGTGATAATAGTGCAAATTTTTTAACTTAAGAAGTGGGTATGAAGCTACAATTAGTAGAAAACATGTACAAGGAATTTATCTTAATGACCAAGATCCATCTATTAAAAATATTAGAGGATGTGGATCAACTTTAATTATACAATTTTTATTGTTAGGAAAATAACCTAAAAGACTAATGGAAGGTAGATGGGACTACAACCATTGTGTGCATCCATGATCTATCCAAGAGTAGAAATGATAAATCTAATTTATGAAATGATAGAGAACCTTAGATTATTTTCCACTAATCTTGAGATATAGTACAACAATGGTGCCATGTTATTGTCACAGTTGGATGAGAAAGAAATCATATTTGATTTTGTTGCACCAAATTGAATACTCAAATTAGGGAGGATATTTCCTTAGAGGAGATGTTGCCAAAGTTATCATAGGCTACTATTCAAGATGCAACACACTACTATAAAATTTGAAACAGGCTAGTATAAAGATATAAAGTTATATTTTTATTGTAGTTTAAGTTTAAAAAATATTCTCTTAGCCCCTCATAACATCCAAGTATGTCATTTCCTTGAAAAATTACAAACCTAAAACTAAAATACTCTTAGACCCCTTTGATCTATATTTGGGTGATGCAAAATTAATCATTGGCTAGGTCTTTTCTAATATCATATGAAGACTAACATTATTAGAATGACTAGGATCAAAAGGATGATCCTACAAAATCTTAATTACTCTATCCAATATCTCTTAGATCTATTAAATTTCCCCATATTGATCTACTATCAATTTTTTTAAAATATAGAATAAATTAGGGTTCATAAATCAATCCAATTACTAATTTATGAGGGTTTCTCTTCTAGTGTGATCATTTTATTGTACCAAATGATTTAAATTTTATAAGAAATATTCACTTAGAATTCTTATCTAGGTAGAGCTTCTAGGCCTCCTAGTTGCAAGTCATTGACCTCTTTTGTAGAACAAATTATATAGCCACTAGGGTATTTTGTTTACCATCATTCCCAAAAATTATTTCCTGATAAATCATCTAATTTGTTATGTACAACATTTTCTCTAGTAAAATTCATAGACATTGTTCCTTCCAAGTTGATCCACTATGGACAAATATCTTATATTTAACCTCTTACTTTGTAGATCAACTCCATTATGTGGTTATGAAGATTGCTAATTAGAAATTATATTGACCCTAGATGGAATTATGCATGATCTCTTCAAGGTTATGTGGTATTTTTTTTCTCTTGATCTTCTCAAGGTTATGTGACCTTATGTTTTTGATTCCACAATGTAAATTAACATTCATATGAGCTCTCTTTGGATCAATCTAGAGTTAGGTGTAAATAATTATTAGATTCATGATTAATTGAAATCCTAAAAATTATCATTTTATTTTATGTTCAATCATCATGTGTTATAGCTAATCCATTTATTATTTTAGGTTGATTTATGTTTTTTTATCATGGGGAAAATCTAGTTTTGATGGGACCCGGAACCCGTTATAGACATGCTTTAAAGGGACTTGAAACCTGGACAAAGTGAGCATTGAAAAATATACAATAGTAGCCATAAAGAGAAAGACAGGACTAAACAAGCTACACAAAATAGGTTTTGAAGGGACCTTAAACCCTTAACAACTAGGAATATATAGGGACCAAGAACTCTTAAATGAACTCGAGGACAACTTGAATTAGCCAAGCATCGACAAACCGACTGCTCAAAATAACCAAATTTGAGCCCAATAAAATAATGAACATTATGGTGTAGAACACCAAAAAATCCCTATTTCTCAAAAGAACCAAAAGATCCAAACACACCACCTTAATAGGGGTTTTCATAAACATAGTAGAAAACTGCAAAGCATTAGCCTCCCTACAACACCATCCCATCCAGTTAGCCAACCCAACCTCCACCTCTAGAGGAGAGGGTTCCCCTTTATAGGAGAGGATGAAATGAAACCCATCACCACCAAAACTATATCTCTCCTACTTGCATAAGCTCCACCTCGATAGGAACCAAAATAAGAGAGAAGATCTTCCCACCAACACTACAACTTCCAACTCCACCTCAAAAGGAAAAATATCCCCCTTTATAGGAGACACCAAATGAATATCCCTATAGTAATTGAATTTAGTAGGAAGGGTCAACACAACATCCCTTAGTAGCATAAGCTTTAGGTACTAGAAGGAAGAAGCAGAAAACTCCTCAAACAACTCATATAACTGGGTCAAAAGAGAAAACAATAAGCATAACCCAACAACCAAAATACAAGCACCAAATTGAACATAGTCCATTAACACAACAAGGGTAGTCACCACCCCAAAGAGAAACACATGCATCTTCAGCCAATAAAACATATTTACCCCCCTTTACCATACAAGACTCAAATACTAGAGGGGGGTCAAAACAACAATCCTATAAAATCAAGTCAACAAAGTGCTAACCAAAAACCAAAAGCTCCATCAAGAACCAACAGGGGAGCCAAAGAGCAATAGGCAAATATCTTTCAAAAATAAAAAAACCCATGGTGAAACTACCACCAAACACCATAGGGATAAGCACACATAAAGAAGCTCCAGAAAAGGATAAAATGAACTCTCCTTATCCATCAACAATAAGAATAGAAATAGATGAACCATCAGTATAAACTTTGGTAACAACTCAATTGTTTGGAAGAAAGCACCCCAACCTAAAAAAAATTGAGCACCAAGCCAAAGAATAGTCAACAATGTCTAACTATAACTTAGATGCCACACCAAGACTAACAATGCAAGCACATGGCCATAATAGTCCCAAAAGAAACCCAAAGAATCCAAAGAAGCAAAAGACACATCCATAGGAAAAGCCAAATATGCAAAGAAAATTTAGGCACTGAATGCCCACCAAGACCAACAGCTTCCCACAAACATCCAAAGACACTCTGAAAAGAAGAGATAGCAGGGAGAAGAGATCTAGTCTTCTAAAGCCCACACATTAGAAAAACAATAACAACAACCTCCCATAAAAAAATACACCCTTAGAGGTTCCTTCACCAAAAAACAAACCTAGATTCTCACACAACTCTGGAATAAACAATGTATTAGAGGTGAAAAGGAAGAATGGATATGAAAAAAAGAAGGGACTATGTCCAAGTAGTCCTCCAAATTATCATAAGTAGTGGCATCTACACTACTCAACAAAGGAAAGAGAACAAAACAAGAATTCCTTAACTACCCTATCACAAATGAAGGAACTACAAGACAACAAAAAACCATTGAATGACTGAAAATATGACCAAGCACCTCCAAGGAATAAGAAAAGCCAAACATCATGAACAAGGCACCAAATGAAGAAACACCTTCAAGCACGAAGACACCCCACTCAATAAGATACTGTAGCAACACAAGGAGAAGTTGCACAACTAACTCAAAACACCCATCAACATAGTTGTCCTCTCAATCATTGGCAACATTCTCCTTTCTATCATTGCTAGCATCCTCCTTAGAATTCAAAATGCCTCCTCCACACCCTTTCTCGCCTCTCAACCTCTCCATATTACACTAGGTTAGGTTGATTTATGTTGATGTATATGCATTTATTAATTATTCTAAATTAACATTAGGTAGAGTTCATTTTTCTAAACATATTTTAAAATATAAAAAATTATTTGATTTAACTTCATAGGGTTTAAATATATCTTCATTAGTTTTAGGTTTTAGATTTGTCCTTTCTAAAATAATTGCATGCATCATCATTAAATTAAATTAGATTTAGGGTTCTCATTTTTTTGATTATATAAAACATGCCAGACTTGCATACATGTCCAAATTAAAATTAGAACTTAATTTTTGTGCAACACCGATATAGATTGGCTTTGGGAACATATTGATATAGATATTCAGAGATTAAGATTGATTTTATCTAACCGTTTGACCCTGGTGGTCTATAGAAGTAGTTATGAAGGGATTTTAGATAGTTTAGTTATGATTAGACAATCATTATGAGGTGCCCATGTCTATTCTGGGTAGACTTTAGCAACTATCCTTGCTTAGATGAGGGGTCAGATGTCTGGTGATGTTCCTTTGAGTGCATTCCAATTGAGAGTACCAAAGAAAATCATCAAAACATAGTGTTTCCTTAGTACTCCACTAGATCTCAGGTGAGGGCATATCAAGTGACTAGGTGCATATGCCCGAGGATGGCCCCTTTGATTTATCCATGATTTCTTGTAGCATAGGGTTGTTATCCAAATAAAAACCAAATTCCATTATATTTTGCACAACAATCATATTTTGAGGTCCATTTAGGTCTCAACATTAACTATTTGGATTTACCACCTCATTTGGGATAGGGGCATGGTAGGGTCCATGATAAAGATACTTACCAACCCCACACAGATTAACAACCCCCAAATTATAGGGCCTTGGTTGGGAAGATGATGCTTTTTTTTACTCTCCATTAGCCTTATTAGGGATCGGATTGTCATTGCTTCTCAACAAGAAGAAATTGACAATATTATTGATATTGTAGTCCAAGCTCAATAGATATCTATAGATCATGTGGTTCGATACTTGATGAGACATCCATGTAGGCTGCTTGTTGTTTCAAATGTATATGTTGTGATGGGGATCCCATCTTCAAATGATATAGACCACATTGCACATGATGCCTAGATTATGAGGGACACATGTTATAGATTGTTTGATGAACTAATGAGAGCTTATTGTGTGATCACATCATAGTTAGGGATCCCCATAAGTTTATTTATGGGCTAGTGTTGTGGAGATTTTCATATTCTAGTAGCTTATTCCTAGTATTATAATGTTGATCCTACATCTATATTATCTCACAGGGCACATGAGCCACATATTGGCCATTCTACAACTTCAACACATGAGCATCCACCTATTGATGATTATGCTCCTACATGTGCCTAGTTATATATTGCTATAGGTACCTAGTCATTTGTTTCTATTGGTGCCCAATCATCTTAGGCTACTACAGGTGCTCAAACATTTGTTTATACACTCGATCATATTGTGAGAGGAGGTTTTATGGAGATGCTCTCTTTAGGGTTGATGACATTTCACTTGCATAGTTCGTTACACACACACCATTAGTAGATCTAGTATAGTGTAGAAATATAGAGGATTTGGTGGATTATATGATTGCAAAAGATGGCACTCAGGATGCAGAGGTGATTTAGGTAAGTATACATATAACTTTTACTTTTTTAAAGTTCTAAATAAATGCGTGTAGTATGCAACTTCATTAGAACTGTACAACACATTTTTATAAATTATATAACTCAAAACTAATTTTTTTTATGTCTTCATGCATATGTGTCTAGGTGGAGGCAACACATGTTACTCCTAGTTTGAGGGCAGAGCGTGTACACACGTTCTTCATCTAACCATGTCATTGGATAGGTGAAATTTAATTTTCATCTAAGTTAATGTACATATAATCACTTGTTCATGTATGTATATATATAAGATAATTTTTAATAATTGCAATTTTTTATATGTATATATGTAGGGCTTAGTGTATTTATCAGAGTAGGATTCACACTCGGATGGTTTCTCAACTAGGAGTCGAAATGATGACCCGGAGACCAACTGAGGAACTAGTTTTTACATGTGTTTATTTTGTTATGTATATATTCTATAGAACATGGATATGATGTGTTTGATATGTGCATGTGGATATTTTATGCTTATGAACTTATATTTCTTATCCACTCTAGACATGTTTATATCAATTTCGGGCATTTGAATTTATGTTTATGTTTTAGATCTATTGATGTATGTGCACATGTGTACATTTAAATTTTATATATATATATATATATATCTCATAGATTACATTTGTGTTTATGACTTCTTATGTTTCAAAGATTTGTATATATGTACATGTTTATACATATGTAAATTTTAAATATCATGTATCCCTTAGGGACATAATTTATATGTTTACATGTTTGTATGTTTTAAAATGAGCAATAACTAAATATATATATATGTACATGATGACATACAATATGAAATTTGGTTATATATATATATATGATTTGGTTTACATGTTGCTACATTTGGTGTATATTTTCATTCAATTTGTAAGTTATTGTGGACAATATAATCAATTTCAAATATATTACTATTTATTTGGATTAATTTAGAATCAATTTGGATTTAGATCTAAGAAGTTTTTCATGATAATATGTGTATAAAAAGAACTAGCATACATAAAAAATGTACCAAAGTGATATAAAGATTAGTTTGAGTTCTTTGTGAACGTGATATTATCCTATCTTGATCCCATCACCATGCATGATCCCCATATATAAATAATTGATATTGATTTTTTTTTGTCTTTTTCACCTTGAGTTAGATCTACACCTTGTAAAATTGATATAAATAATTTATGTAGTTATTAATATAAATCTCAAAATTTTAATTTAAAATTTTATACAGTTTAAACATTAATGATATTTTCATTAGTCACTGTGAGTCCCCCTATCCATATTATGTTGATTTTCATGTTGTATGCTATATAAATTATTTAGCCATAGAATAAGGTAGGTTAATATTTTGAATGATAAATAAATGATAAATAACTAATTAAAATATTAGTTCATAAGTTAGTGAGTCCCATGTAGAATAATATATATACCTACATAGAGTATAGTCCAATGTTAAAAATAATTGACTAAACTAATAATAAAAACATACATGTGCATAAATTAGTGGGTCTACAAAAGAGGATATTTGACTTATCCAAGAATAAAATTATATACACATAAGTTAGTGTATCCAATGACAAACAAGAGCTTTGAAGGAGCTAGAGTCCCTATCGGGGGAATTTTTTTGCTTTTTGATGTTTGAAATGGAGTGTCAAAAATAAAGTCAACAAGTATAAATCATGGTATAAAATATATAATCTTTAGTGAAGTGGCATAACATGTATATATTTGTATGTATGCATATATATATATATATATGTATGTATGTATGTATGTGTGTGTGTGTATATAAACACATACATATATGTATATAGTGTGGATGTATAATGGAATACACACAGTGTTGATGGGTGTTTTAGCACTTCTCAACACAGGTAATGCATAGGTGCATCACCTCTCTTGAAAGGAAATCTCCAACAAAAAGTTGCAAAATTACCCCAAGGTCTCTTGGGTGTCAGGTCATGATATGCATGGAATATCTCAGTTGTTTGAATGTGATCTTGCTGGTAATCAATGGGCAGAGTTACATGAGTTAAGCTGGGGAGAATTAGTTCATTTATTGGAGTTCTTAAAATAGGAAGTTACTGTATAATTGTTGTAGGTTCAAACAACAGTCAAAAACTCCTATTTCAACTTCAGATTTGGCTTTACAATGTACAATGAACCTTGTTCAAAGTCACTATTTAAAAAAATAAAAAGGGAAGGGAAGATAAGAATTTCTTGGATATGAAACTAGCAATGAACAATGATAATGGAGGACCCTATAGTGTAAAATCTTCCCAAAACAAAGGTCCAATTAACCAAATCAAATTACAGTATCATGAAACTTGTGCAATCTTCTAAGGTCTATAGATTTTCAACCTTTTATTCACCATAAAACATGAACAAGAAATAGAACTTAAGTGCAACATTCATATAATGTTCAGACTAGCTTTACACGGCAGTTTATCATCAATAAACAACAACAAGCATGGACAAGGAAGGGCATCAACACAACATAATTCTTCAAAACCAATGAACAACATTAACTAATCTAATAAAGCATGAAAGAATACATACAACAACAAAGTTAATCTACTCAAATTCAATACATATGAGAAGAAGAATCATGCAACATGAAGTTGGAACTCAAGAATCCATGAAATCAATGAATTTCTATTAACATTCCAGCAACATGTCTTTACATCAACTCACCTCTCTCTTGAAAATGAGAGAAGACCCCCTATTTATAGTTTTCAAAAAGTAAAATGAGTGGCCAAGATTCAATCTCATTGTGTGGCAAGGATTCACTACAAATTAGGGTTTCACCTACCCCCAAATATTTAGCAATATAAAACACATTTTTATCTTTAGCCTATTTTGTCTTCTTGTGAGCAACACTATAGCATTTTGTCTTTTAGCTAATTGTTGTTTGCTATAGCTACACTATGAGGAATTCATCATCTATAATAGGCTTTCCATCCTCCTTTTGCAATGTGGCATACCCCACAAATTTACCGATCAATACCTGAAGCTTATCCCACTCCATTATATCAAATTGAGGAATCTAGAATGATAATTTCTTTGATTGATCCATCATTTGTTCCCAGTTCTTCAGGCATTTGGGTGCAAATTTAGCCATTTTCTTGGATTGGATGGAAGCATTGGTGACAAAGTCCATAAAATCTGTTGTAAGCACATCCATTGTCCCTTTCTCCATCTTCTCATGGAAATACGACCTGATTTTCCTTATGTCAAAATCGGAGGCAAACATTTCATAATCTGTCATCAACTTGAGATATTCTTTAACATCAACTCGATGTTCCTTGCCCATTCTAAATCAAGTTCTACCTCATGGAGTACTCACTCCAATACTTCTTTTTTGTGGTCCAAACTCATTTTCCATGTTTCAACAAGCTATTGATCAACCTTTGCTAGACCTAGCTACCTTTCCCATAATTTTTTTTGGTATCTTGAGGATGGCTTCAAGCTTGGGATAGGTAATCTGGTATAGCTCTGTGAAGCGATGGCAGGTCTTTTTGGCATCCTCCAATTGTTTTTGCAAATCCCAAAACTTTTTTATTGTCCTAACAATGTGACCAATGCCCATATCTCCGTTAGCTATCACATGATGAAACCAATCCTTTGTGGGCTTAGACCAATTCTTTCTTTTCTCTAACTTTTCCATATGGTCTTTTGAAAATAACAGCAATGGGGCAGACGATGTTGTTGGTTGTTCCTCCATAGAAGAACATTGTTGTATATAGGTAGTAAGATCTACCACCTATACCTTTAATTCCTCCTTGGAGGATTGATCTTTGTTCATTTGGTGGACAATTGTAGCCACAAAATATTGGAGTTGATCAATTTTCTCTTCTCTCATAGTTGTGCCTAGATCAATGGTGGAGATATTGTAACTTACCCTTTCTTCTTTGTCTACCACTAGGGTGGTAATTTGGACCATTCTGGATTCTGATGCATCTGTTGTGATATGTGACCTGATCCTTGGCTTCTTCTCTTTCTTAGCTCATACTTGAGCTCGCACTAGTATTGCCTCTAGTCTTGCCTTGGGGTCCATGAGGGCAGGAGTCTTCTTTTGTATTTGTTTCTCCATCCACTCAAGCATCTGAGGCCCTTCCTTTGGAAATTCATGACCACCTTCTTCTCTTTGAATGTGTTGGATCTCCTTTTCCTTGTGATCTAAGACTCTCTTTTCTATTCTCTCTTCATCCGAATCACAGATGAATATGGCCTTTTCTTGTTCTTTGGGGCTATCTTCCCCTTCACGTACCTTTTCTTCTTCTTCATTCCTGGGCTCTATATGATGTTCTACCTCATGGATTTTCTTTGTTTCAGCCTCCTCTTCAAGCCTATCTTCTTCTGTAGTTTCATCTTCTTTCTTTTTTAGCTCTTCCCTCTTGGGAGGTATTTCTTCTTGGTGGTCAAGGCTTACGTCTTGCTCTTTTGATGGAGGCTCAGTAAAAATTTTCATGTCTTTATCCACCTCTTCTTCAGAAGAAGAATGTACCTCCATTTCCTCTCCAATATTTTTAGGTTTCTTGGGCAACTCTTCTTTGATCTCCGGGTCAGAGGATTCTATTACACACTTTTCACCACTTTCCTCAACATCTTCTTCTCCCGAGGATTGTGACTTTTCCTCCTCCTCATATATGACTTTATCAATGAATAGATTCTCATACTATGGATGTGCATGGTAGTCATCTTTGAAGGGATCCTCAGGTTCATCATCCCTTTCCTTTTTAGATATCTCCCTTTCTTGCCTCTCCAATTTTTTTGATATTTGCATCATTGCCTCCATTTTCGAGGGCTCTGTTATTCAAGGGGTGGGGAGACTGGCAACAACTTGAGCTAGGGAAGCCTGCACTATAAGGTTCATGGACATTCCAAAAGGCTCTGAGGGAATATTTTGCATGTATTTGGAAAAGGCTTCTGTAAGAGTGAGAGTGGGCATGGTTATGGTCGAGGCTAAAGGCACCATAGATGAGGGTGATACTGAGGAAGAGGAAAGAGGAGAAGTGGTAGTGGGGGAAGAATCCCTCACCATGATGGGTGTTGTGGGTGAGGGGGAGGAAATAAGGACTACAATTTCCATCAAAGGTGGGGAAGAGATGACCAATTCCTGAGACATCAGGGGAGGAGTGGCAGTAGCGATAATGGTGGCAGTGGCAAGGATAGAGGCAGTAGGTGGTGATTTCAGTTGCTTAGACTCCTCTTCATCTTCTCCTTCATGTACTAGGTCCTCCTAAATTGTTGGCATCTCAGAGAATCTTCCAGACTTCTTTGCTTTCTTCAAGGTCTTAGCCTCAAATGGCTTTCTTGAGTATACTTTGTGCTTAGGCTAATGCTCGGGAACTTCTTTTATTTTCTTTGACCTGGTTACTGGAGGAGACTTGGGTGCTTCTTTAGTTGTGGTGGTGGTCCCACTATCTATCTCACTTTCAAGCTCATCTTTGAGCTCACCATAGGTAAATTTGGCTTGTTGAAGCTTTAGTTGAGCAACTTGTGCATCAACCCATTGTCTAGTTCTATTCTTGATGGGATTTTTTAGGGTATCGAGCTCATCGACTTCCACCTCATCCTAGTCGATGGTGGGAAATGGTAAGCCAAAAAAAAATGTCAAACCTCAGATCTATGACTATTCTTTCATCTTCAACCATCTGATCCAGTACCAAGAATAGTTTGATTGTCTTCACAAAGTATGCTATCATATGCATGTAATGATGCATGCGTACCTCCTTATCATCTTTCCAGTTGGCCCAAAAATCTTCAACATGGTGCAAGTGGGCATATTCCCTTCCTGCAAGTCTCTTAAGTTTTCCTGCACTTTGGGTGGCAGGGAGGGCATACATTCCCTACTCGAATGTGAGAGGATAAGATACCACTGCTTAGTGTTTTCGTATGAGGAGAGTGTGGGTAGGTTGGAGTTGCCTCGACACCTCCAATAATATCATTCGGTCATTTGGATATCGGGGTAGTTTGTAAGGTTTGTTGTTGAAGCCCTCAGTTTTAATGTAAGTGAACTTGGGAAATTGAATGAACATGAATTTGAATCGCTGGATGAAGGAACATGTGTTGTGAGTGACTCTCTTCTCAAAATCACCTCTGAGAAGTTTGATGATGTATCCAATGAATGCATCATTCACCCAACAATAATCTCTTTTGAAGTTCCTATATTGGAGTTGCAGGAATTTGTCATATAATTTCAATTCCCTCCCAGAGATGGTGCTTTGTGCTATGAAGAGACCCCTGTATGGAGTGGCATCATCCAACAGATAGACCAAATAAGATGTCATGTAAAATTTGTGGGACTGCTTCACCACTAGAAATTGCTTGTGCATATTCTTACTGATCATCCAAGCCCAGTCGAATTTGGTGGTGCCTCAGATGATCTCTTCGATGAAGTAGAACATCCAGTCAAAGAAGTAAGCTGAGGTTGGGAGGCCCATGAATTTTCTCAACAAGGTTACCAAATCATGATAATCTTCCTAGAAATCACTTCTGAACAACTCTTGGGGAACCTTGTTAGCACTTCCCCTTTTGTCCTTTAACCAATTTTGGTTAATTAGCTTCTTGCTTTTCAAGGGGTCCACTTTCCACATATTATCTATGTATTCTATCATGGCTAGCTCAGCAACATCAAAGGTGGGGATGCAGAATGTCTAAGCTGTAGAAATGGCAGAGAGATCTGCTAGAACCCTACCATCTCGATCTATAATTCTTCTGGTTTTCCCCTGATAAGCCTCTCGATAGGCCATTACTAGTTTTGGGGCCACTAGAGCTAGCAGGAAGCCGACTGCTTTAGCCACTTTTCCTTATTCTCTTGGCATTCTATGTGGTAGTGTTGACTATGACCCTTTGCTTGAATTTATCAATGTTGACATGGCCTAAATTTGTGTCTGAAACCTCTCTCCACTTTGTGGTGACTCTAGAAGTTAACTCTACCTTGTGGAACTAGTACTTCATTTGATCTTTATCTTCTTTCCATCTTGGGGCCTTAGCTAACTTCTTTCCCTTTTCTTTCTTTGTAGACACCCCCGATGATCTTGCAGTCGGTTCCCTATATCCTACAAGCATAGATGCAGTAAGCATATTCATACACTAAATGGGGGAGCGTTAGTGAAATCCCACAAAATAGTTGTTAGATCAAATGATTCATGCTTAAATATCATAAAATCCTTTAAAAATCATCCTTTTCCTGTCGTTCGGAGGAGATTAGATAATGCAGGCCTAGGGGTGTGGGCTTCCCTAGGCTAGAAACTATTTTGGAGGCAACATAAACGAATGACGCCGAGGGCATGATGACCTATAGATGGTGGCCCGCACCTAGATTTCTGCACCTAAGATAAGGATCTTGGTTAACGCCATAAGGCATTTAGCACATGTGGTAAGGACAAGGAGGTATTAAGGATTTGTCATGTTATGGCTCAAAGTATGAGGGTTAGGGCTACGTGGAAGTCAGAGGCTTCACGAACACTCTAAGGCTCTATCATGTAAGGAATGATGTTTGGATGGTGGAAGTCTGCAGGCAGCGGCCTGCCAAGCGGGATCTGTAGGAGGTGTGAATGTTCGAGGACAGTTTCGTATGTCAAGCACTTGGCAGGGTTGATGGGAACAAATCTGTGAGAGGACATGACACAAAGGATGTCCGGGATGGCTGATCGTAGATGGCAGCCTGCACCATCAAGTCTGCGGAGGGCATCAGACATCAATTTTACATTATGTTTCATTTTGGTGTTCCGGTAGTGAGGACGAAGATGGACTACGCAATGTGGGGAGATGGAGGGCCTTCACTATTGGGAGATGATAGTGATGGGATGGTGGGTCATAGAGGGCAGCCCACAAGAAAAGACCCATGAGAGTTCCTAACTTAGCCAATTTCAGATACATAGACCAAACGACTGTGGAGACTTCGGAACCCGAGAGGTAGAAGGATGCCACGTGATGGTCGTCAAGAGACAACGGTGATGGGATGGTGGGTCACAAAGGGAAGCTCACAAGGGCGATGCCAAGTTTGCACTCAGTCTTAGGTGCTTTATTGGGCACAAGGTGGACAAGATGTTGGGTTTTGACCAGTGGGAGGTAGTGAACAGTTGGTTGTCGAAAGGCGGCGAGGAAGCAATGGCTTCCTACTAGTCACAACCTACAAGGGAAAACGATGACCTAATTCAAACTTAGCAACTTTTTCCAGCAAAGGGGTGAATGAAAGGTTGGGTTCCAAGAAGTGAAAGGCGATGAAGGCTTAGTCGTTTGCAAATGGTAGGGAAGCAACGACACCCCGTAAGGGCGGGTCTGTGAATGACAAAAGACAGCCGAAAAAAGTTCACAAAGTTGGAAGTGTGAAGCGCCTGATAGTGAAGAGGGCCTTGTGGGCTATAAAGAGCCTATGAATCTATGCGAAGAACAATGTCCAAAAAGTGAAGTTTTGTGTAAAGATTTTGGGTTGAGTGTTTCAAGTTTAGCAAATTTGGCGACATGGGTTTTTCGCGTAGGGGCCCAATTTACTAAGATTTTTTTTTTTATCCTTTAAAATCTAATAATTTTCCAAACATGATGAAAAATAAGAATGAGAGTGAAAAGGGAAACCCTACCTCAAGAACCCAAAGAACAAGCAGCTAGGAATACACAAGGAACGTCCTTGGATCTTGGCGAGTGCAAAGGCAACGACGAATGGGTTGATCTGAAACTTCTGGCGAGGAATGTTTGTGAAAATGACAGGTCAACGCCACTATTTATAAGTTTTAAGACATTAAATTCCCTCATTAAATGCTCATACAATGGATGATTGGGTCAGTGAGATGTCACTTCAGCAGAAATGACAGTTGGAAAGGGAACGCTCATAGGGCAAAAATTCGTCAATGTTTAGTTTTTCACAAACTTGGCGACCCGGCGACGAAGGGAGCAGCGAAACCCATAGGGGAAGACCTGTAGGGCCCGAAGGATGCTAGCCCAAACTACAAAGGAAAAACTGCCAAGTAGTTTATGAGGGTACAAAAGACATGAAAATTTAAAAGGGGGGGAACTTGGTCAACTAAAGCTGATACTTTTAGCACTCCTTGACCACTTAGGGCTCAAAAATAGGGGTACACAAAATGAGGTGAAGCAAAATCACCCTGACATAAGTGAAAAGAGAGGGTCTTTATTCTGAATGGGGTGTGTGTACTATAGGCACAACACACATGTATAAATTTTTATATATACATCCACATGTACATAGGTATATACATAGATACATGTTTTCATATTATAAAGAAAAGACATTTGTTTATTTCAAACAAACAGGCTACAATAGACAAATAACATGAGAGATAGTTAGGCATATTAGTGGAAATACAAAATATTGTGTGAACATTGAATCAAAATTTGAATGTGAAAGAAATGAGCAGAAAAAAGACACATAACCTAATATACCATGGTGGTAGGAATAAGATGCTCATCATCACTTTGTCCATAACATAAGGTAATGATGAGATATCAATTTTGTTGGTGTAGATCTAGCTTATTTATCTTTCATTTTGTAGAGCTTGATTTATCATTTCCAATTTGTGTTTGAAATATGAATGTTAAGTGGAAGAATGCTAGAATTAGGTGTATTATTCATCTTGTAAGTTTTATGTCTTGATTACTCATATTTAAGGATTTAGATGAGAAAAAATTTATGATCTTCAAACATCATGAGATGTGGACATTTTCTATTCTTTGAAATACTTAGAGTAGTTATAGATCATCCTTCTAATTAAATACTCCATGGAGTGCATAGATTTGAGAAACTATTAATTTTGATTTCTATGACACAATCTATTATATGTAAAGGTGTGTAAGAGGAGTTAATTTCTAATTTAGGATGTTGATCATGATAATTTCTATATATATATGTATGTGTATGTATATATATTGATACATGTATATATAGTATGGATGCATAGATGTATATATATAGATACATATATATGTATATACATACATACATATATACGTATGCACGCATACAAACATACATAAACATCTATAGCGTATTTATAAACTATATATATATATGCACTATATATCTATATTGTCCATAATACATGTGCATATAGATGTATATGTAGATGATATATAGATATATACATAATTAAAATTTTATTTTCATAATTCAATTTTATTTTTTTTTAAATTAATAATTTTAGTTGAGTATCCAAAGTTATGTTGTTAAAGACAAGCTTTTGAATATTAATTTTCATCAAAATTTATTATAAGAAATCATTTTCTAAATATTAGTAGGAGTCAATTTAAAGCATATTGAAAAGTATTGTCAAAAACATTATCCAGATATTTGCATTAATGTTAGCTTATGTTTCTTGAATCTTGTCACATCAATAAACAAAGCTTGACGATGATCAAGTGAGTCGAGAAGATTTTTTTTTGTTTGTATTAGGTGAGACATGGTGTTTCCCAAACCTTTGGCTTTGATATATGTATTGTAAAGCCAAAAAATGTAGATTAGTTATGTTCAATTCTCCAACATGTCGTTAATCTTTATCATTTAATTACAAGTTTAATTATAGTGGTGGATTAGTGTTAGACAAAATGATAGGCATATTATATTGATGTAGTTACATATACTTGTTGTTCATATGTTGTGAATAATTTTTTATGGTTTAATTACATGTTTGAATAGATTGAAAAACTTGGTTAATATTTTTTTAGTGTCATTGACCATATATTCAATAAGAATGTAAGGTAGAGTGTGGAGGTGGAAAAGATACATGAATAGAGAGACAAAGAGAAAGAGATATGATCATCACAACATATATGAAAAGTTCTTAAGCTAAAAGATCGAATAAATGATAAATGGGTGTAAGATAATGTGATGCTATAATGCAATAAAATGAAGTGAAATAAACATCATATGAATAGCCATATTAAAAAATATTTTAACATATATATGATGAGATAAGTTTTGTTTTATATGTTTTATCAAAACCAAGATAAATATCCTTCATTCAGTTATCAATAAAAAATGTGATATTCGATAGATCACAATGATCTATAATATATAGAATGAATAGAAATTCAAATAGTTTTGTGTACATTGAATCAATCAATTTGATGCATGTGGAAATGATAATTTCATTGTGATCATAGCATCATGTATATCAATAACTGTGAATCGAGTTGTCTTTTTAACTTCATTGGTTTAGGTAATTGCATTGAGAAATTGAAAGTAGTGATTAGTTCACACAAGAAATAGTTAAAAGAAAAAAACATGAAAATATTAGAAAATTAAATTTTTTAATATGAAAGAGAGGAAAGATGCAAAAAATATTACAAATGTCCTTTCAAGTGCTTTTGGTAGGGCAACAAGGGCAGGAACTTGTTGTGTGCTTAGATCTAAGAGATCAATACATGTAGAAGAAGAACACTTTTAATTAAAGTTTTTTAATTTTAAAAAAAATGAGTGAAACAAAGAGAAAAGATAGAGAATTATGAATCTAATATGTTTGAAGAACTAGATGTCCCCAAAGAAAAAATGTTGCATATTGATCAAGTATTACAAATTTTACACTGGTCAATTTTGTACTTATGTAGATGCAATTTCCATTTAATAGATTCAATTGTGGATGGAATACATGCATGGGAGACAAAATATTAGTTGCATTGTTAATGGTGGTGACAAAAAACTTGAAAATTATAAATTATGGTGTCAAGTATTTAACTGAACAACATGCAACAATGTATAAAAGAAGATGATATATATACAGAAAGTAGGAAAGACAGTGTAAAAGATATAAGCAATCACAAATGCCTCCTTTTTTGACAGATTTCATTTTCATCAAGTAATATGTGGAAATGAATAAGCAACATAAATAATCCTTTGCTTATATTTTTAGAAGTTGACACCAAAATCCATTGATGAAAATTGTGGTTAAGTCCATTGGTAATAAATGAAAATGTCATGAAATGTTTCCAACAACACCATTGTTAGTTGTGCCCAAAAAGAAAGTCACCATTAATGAATTATGGTGTTAAGTTTGTAATTGAACAACTGACAGTGACCCATATAGGCACTAAAAGATAGGGAAGATTAGACATGAACACATAAAATGCAGAGGACAAGAAATAATAGACAACCACCCATTAAATGCAGAGAACAACAAAGAATAGATATTAATTGACAAAATGCACAGATGTAAAAAACTATAAAATGAAACTGTAAAAGATATAAGAACTTACAAATTCCTTGTTTCTTGTTTCCAATATGATAGACATAAATGCTGCTAGTAGACACAAATTTCATTGTCATCAACCATTTTGAGAAAATGAATAAACAACAAAAAAATGGGTATGTAAAAGGTATAGAAACTTACAAATGGCTCATTTTTAGCTTCCAATATGAAAGGTATAAACCCTCTCAAAAGAAACAAATTTGATAGACATAAAAATCTACATTATAAGCCATTAATGATGTTGACAATTCAATCCTTTCATGATAGATCAAAATTAGGGACTAGTAAATGCAAGGAAGAGGAAACAATATTAACCCATAAAATGCAGAGATGTAAAAAACTATAAGAGGACACTATAAAAGATATAGGAAATTACAACCGGCTCTTCTTCTCCTTGCAAGATAATAGACATAAAACCTATCAATAGACACAAATCTTACTCTTATCAAACAATCTAAGCATGTGAATAAACAACAAAAAAATGACAATGTAAAAGATATAGGAACTTACAAATCTCTCCTTTTTTTCTTTCAATATGATAGATGTAAATTGCATCAATAGACCCATATTTCACCCTCATCAAACAATCTAAGCAAATTAATAAACAAAAAAAAAGAGAATTAGAGACTCTATATGTAAAATGACCTCGTTAAGATGACACGTCCAAATAGAAAGATTGAGTGCGAGGACATGACTATGCCAAGGAACATTACAAAGGCATGAAATTTTTTGCAATAACAACAAAACATTAGGAATTGATTAATCATAAAATGAAAATGTAAAAGATATAGGAACTTACAAATGCATTATTTTTCGCTTTGAATAAGTGATCCATAAACCCTGTCAACACAGGAAGATTATTATTGGCATCAAACAATCTTAGCAAATGAATAAACAATGTAGAAAATGATAGTGTGAAAGATACACGAACTTACAAACGTTTTCTTTTTCACTTCAAAAATGGTAGATATAAACCCTCTTAATAGACAAAGATTTCATCAACATCATATAATTCATAGGATTTCTAAATAGACCATATTACCCATACAATAGATATAAATTCTCTCAATAGATCATATTATTGAACAAATGACAATGTCAAGAATTAGGGAAGCAAAACATTTATTCTGGATTTTATGCAAGAGGAAATTAGTGGATCAAATTGAGAACACAATGCTTGTAGGTGGAGGCAATGATTTCTAGTGATCTCAAACAATTGGGTGGAGGAGAGAAGAGACATTAACAATTGTGTGAAATCAATTGCTTTTCTCCAAGAATATCGAGTTACCATAGACAATAGTTAACTAGTGGTATGTGGCGAGGCTCTCAAAATAAAAAATTATTTCAAAATAGATCAGATTCTTTCCAATTCCCCCCATTCTAATCTTGAATAAAATTCATCATTTACTTTGTAAGTTTGCCTCAAAGATGGTAGACATAAATGTTGTCAACAGATAGAGCTCAAAGCATCACCAAATGATCTGAGCAAGTCAATTAAGAGGACAAAAATTGCAATGTTGAAGATATAGGAAGTTACAGATGTCTAATTTTCCATTTCTAATATGATAGGCAAGTCGGTCACCGTAAATAGTGTGAGCAGACAGAGATTTGAGTGTCACCATTAATCATATTTTCATTCTAGTTTATTGACAATGAATGAAAATTACACACTATGTTGGCCCCCTATAATGATTTCAACAACTAAGCCTTTACAACTGTGATTCAGAGATTGGACATCTAACCTGAATAGCTATCTTGACCATCATGAAGGTGCATTTAAATTATCAACCTAGGGATGTAAACTTGAAATGGGTCAACATTGTATGTGCACTAGGAATCCAAAGTAGACATGTTCATTCTACAACTAAGAAAGACACATTGCTGAAAGTAAAATTCTTTGAAGAAAATAACATAAATGTTGAACATCAACCAATAAGTAGATCAAGTTGAAATGCATGACAAAAATGAAAATCTGAGTGAACAAACAAGAAACTACTTTGTTTTCTTTGGTTGTAGGAATAGTCATAAAATGAAATTCTAGTGGTTGCAGGAAGAGTCAGTGCTAGATTCTAAACTAACTACCAAACATGAAATAATAACTAAGCTAAAGGATGAAATACTCACCAAGTGGGTCCCCTTGTGTAAGTATTCCCTAAGACTAAGGTAAATCAGATGCATGAACTTATAACTTCATTTTATTCAGTAGAAAAACATGAGTACAATCAACATAGTTGTATTGTTGAAAACTAAGAATGTGAGTACATCATAAGATTAACATTATTCAACTAGAAAAAGAGAGATTACTTGAAGGAACATCAGATCCTTATTTAACCACCTAGCAAGGCAATCAACTTTGACAGAACCAAAGGATGCCACTTAGGGAAAACATAGAAAAGAGAAGAGGCGGCTACACATGCATAGAATCTATTAGGCATGTTTAGTTTTAACATGACTCTGGCACATTAGTAATGCCTACACATGCTAAAAATTAGTTAAGACCATTACAAGGCAGTTACAATCCAATTTTCATGAGGAATCTCCAGACACCAAGAGCCTTCTTTCCATTAAATGACCACATTGTTGACCGATATCGAACATGTCTAGTTGGTGGGATCTTCTTGAATTGCATGCCTCAAATTATCTACATGAAAACATTGGCACACACAAAAACTACATATCCATAATCATCTTGAAGTGACATTCATTAACTACATGTAAAATTAAGACAAACAGTCCATGTAGCATGTCAATATCATTTGAAAGCTTATGAAAATAGATTTATGTCCAAGATCTATGGTTTTAAGGAAATATTATGAAAATATCAACTCCCAAGTATCAAAGTCTTATGCCAACTGTAGGAAATGGACATCAAACCTATCAATAATTAGACCATAAACTAGGTTCATCATTCCCCCCAACCTAATGTCTTGTTGGTCCTCCAGTAGAGGAAGATTTGTATTGTTGTTTGGTCAATGCCTTGAAGTTCACAACTGCAAGATGTCCAAAATCAGTTTCTGTTGTTTCTGAATTAGGATCCCAATATAAACCTTGCTTCCTAACTAAATTGCTCCATCTTTGTTTCTCTACAACTATTTCATACTTGTAATACCTGAAGTTTGTCATAGGCCATAGTAGGATGGGTGGCTAAAAAACCAATGGAAGCCATAATTGTGCTTCTGCCCTCCCAATCTATATATGTCTATCTATTCTCTTGAGTGAAGCAACATCATTGTGTGTGGAATGAGGCTCAACTTGTTTCAAATCATCACTAAGGATATTCCATCTCTATGATAGGTATCCCATTACAGATTCTCCTGTGGTTCTTGCCATCTCCTCATATTCTTTATAAAGTGTCTCCCTCTCAGCTAGGATCCTATTTCCATAACTCAGTCGGTAAATAAATCTATGCAAATCCTTGAAAATATCTCTTGGATGCCTAGATTCAACCCTAATGGGTAGGGGAATGCTGGATTCAACTTGTCTATAAGACTTGTACTGCTTTCCCCAACTTATCTCGTTTTGTATCTAGGACATGAATGCCCTTAATTGGACATCCCCAACATATAATAGTGGATCCCAATCATTGTATTTGGTCACAACACAATTATGCAAATAAAGCTCGCACAAAAAAAATTTCATCTGAGGAGGAACAATCCTAAAAGCATCAAAAAATTCAGTGGGGGTCTCAATGGAAGTATTTAGACCTGAGGCAATTCTTTCCAGCTTGAAGGAAAGATGCTTCTCCCTTAGACATAGAGCATAGACATGTGGAGGATCTCTACATTCCAATATCTGCGGTACTAAATTTGTCATGTCATCTACCTTATTCTTTAAAAAAACATTTTCTTCATTCTTATCTTCAATTTCCTCATCTCTTTGTTCAATTTCCTTCTTTAACCTACGTTTTTCTATTTTCCATTCTTCTTCACTTCTTTTTTATTTCTTTCCATAAATTAAAAACTACAATGTTCATTGAAAAATTAGAGGGCCTATGCTTTCTCTTGGTAGAGCACCATCTGCAGGGCCTCTTGTTCCTATTCTTGCTCATGTTGTAGGAACTCTTTCTACAAGAGTTCCTGATTTTCCTCACACACCTGGTTTTCAACTTGCTCAACAATATCCACAAGATTGGCCAGTGTTAAATTTTCTACTTCTTTGAACAAATTCTTTTCTTCAACATTTACTTGCTCCATTGGAGCTTTTGTATCCTCCTATGGTGACTTTCCAAGTTTAGGGATTTCCTCGAGAGATACCCCAATGGCTGGCCCAACTGACTTCGATTTTCTAGGAGGGTTTCTTTGTCTTTCCTTTGTTTCAGGAAGAACAGTGTCATCCTTCCATTTCTTGGAGCTTGGCACTTCTTTTTCTACCATTTTCTTTTCAGCTTTTCCTTTTCTCATGTCTACCTTCTTCCTCTATGCCCTATTTTTCATCAAGGTGCCAAGAGGGACATCATCATCAGAATCAGGAGAGGAACTCTCTTCACTAGAATTCTCTACCTCAGAAGAACTAATCTCAATAGTTTGTTTGGCTATAAGAGGGTTTCCACTAGGGGTTGCATCAGAAGTTGAGGTACCAGGAGTGACCCCAACATTTCTCCTTTTCCTATCAACCCTACGAGGTTGAGGCAAAAACCTAGGTCGCAAATGTTCTGGTATAATTTGATCAATACTCAAAAATTATTCCTAGGAAATATTGGACACATTATGCAAAGATTTTTCAACTAATAATTTAATCAGACCATTTGGCGGGAAACAAAATTGTCCCTACTTTTTTGGGTCTCATCCGCCATGCTTGAGAGAAGGTGATATAACACATTGGGCACATTCATTCTCCTTTTGTGCCTCATATGGTTCAGAAGCTTAAAATGCACGAAATGCAAATTTGACTGGTGACCTTCGCAAGTGATATACTTCAAAATATAAACTACTACTTGCTTCCATAGCTCGGGCAAAGAAGTTCTCTTCACTCCTTGTTTTTCTATGCTCAACGGAGGGTCATTAGGTTCTTCAAATTCGACCCTAGCTGACCTAGTGTATCTAGTAGTAGGGTAATTTTTTCCGTCGACACGAAACCCTGCAACTTTTACAATTCTTTCTACCATAGCTATGACTTCCAGCCCTCTTACTATGGCTTTCCCTTTGGACAATGTCTGAGCGAATTCTAATGAAACACCTTTATCAAAACCATCTAGCTTTAATAAATAGTCTAGCCATCCACAATTTCTAAACGCGGCTAGGCAAGGCACATCCTGTAGTAACACATTGTGGACTGTGGGTTCATTTTGAATTAACCCACCTCACATTGTCTGCAATCAACCAGGTACTTTGTAAAGTTTTTCTTCCTACAATTCTTGTTTGGAACCCAAACTTCTTCTTCCTACAATTCTACTAAATTCCCAATGCTGGTGTCATTTGAATTTAACCTTTTGGCTTAGGATAAAGACAAGGGAAAATAAAGAAATAAAGGAGTAATAAATGTAGGCTATAATTAAGGAGAATGGCGGAAATGGATTGTCATTTCAAACATACAAGCCATCAATTCACTCAAAATTCAAATCGGCTCAATAACTTAAATCTTTTTAATATGAACTAGTACAGACAAACATATAAACATGGCATTGACACGTCCCCCCCAACCTAAATTTGCACATGTGTCCTTACATGTGAGGTGGAATATCAATTTGATAGGGGTAGGTAATAATGACATGCTATGGTGAATGTTTCATATTAATTCATAACAATTAAATAAATGCACTAGAAGATGATTAAGATATAACAATTGATGCACACGTACCTGAATTCGTGGAATATTTATTGCAAAGATCATGGAGAAAGTACCAATCACCTTTTGAGAAATCAGTTGAGTAATGAATGAGAGTGAAGTGAAATGGAATGAAACAAAATGAAGTGAAGTGAAAATGATGGTAGCAAGGTGGAAGAGAGAAAGGTGGAATGAATGGGTGTAAGTGCACCAATCTGTGACACAATTTTGATGCCAAATTGCAAAAAAAAACCCGTTATAGGCCATATTATGCTCGCCAAATTTGGAATGCACCAAATGGCTTGAATTTTGTAATGAGTGAACAAGTGTGAGTTCTCTTTCTCTTTGCAACGAATTTTGGAATGCATTTTTCTAAACTCTTTTATTTTTGCTTTCTCTTCCAAGGAAACTATATACATGAAATAAACATTTAAGTATAAGTTTACATTTACATATGGACATTTAATTTCTTATACTTTAAGTTATATTACATGTATATAGGTAGGATGTTTGAGAGTGGTTTAAGATCTCTAGAAATTATAATGCAAATTTTAGGTTTTGGAAGATCTTAAAATTTTTAGACTTAGTCAAATTTCAGTAATCAGGAGGTCAAATTTTAGTAGTCAGCAAGTTGTATCAACTTTCTCTCTCCTTCTCTCTACTCTCTATCTCTCCACTCCCTCTCTCTCTCTCTCCCTTTCTCTCTCTCTCTCCCCTCTCTCTCTCTCACACCCCTCTATCTCCTCCCTACATTTGCCTCCCCCCTTCCCTCTCTACTTCTCTCTATCTCTTCTCTCTCTACATCTCCTTCCCTCTCTAATCTTTATCTCCCCTCTCTCTCTCTTTACCTACCTCTCCCTCCATCACTTTGTATCTCACTTATGTCTCCCTCCCTACCTCTTTCCCTCTCTACTCTCTATCTTTCCTCTCCCTCCCTCTACCTACATCTCTCTCTCACTCTTTATCCCTCTCTTCCCCCACTTTCTCTCTAAATCTCTCCTCTCCATCTCATAATTCTCCCTCCCTCCCTCTCACTCTTCCCTCTCTATCTCACAACTCTCTCTATTTCTCTCTCTCTCACACACAAACCTCTATCTCCCTCGCTAACACTCCCTCCCTCCATCCTTCCCTCCCTACTCTTTATCTCTCCTCTCTCTCCCTCCAATTCTTTTTGTCTCTCCTCCCAATCTCTCTCACTATTGTCCCTCCTTCCCTCCCCCTCTTCCTCTCTCAATTGATATTTTTCTCTATCTCACCATTCTCTCTCTCTCACACACACACATACCTCTATCTCCCTACCTCTTCCTCCCATCTCTACTCTTTATCTCTCCTCTCGCTTTCCCTCTCTATACATACTTCTCCCTCCATCACTCTCTCTCTCCATCCCTCTCTATCTCACTTATGCATCCTTCCCTACGTCTTTCCCTCTCTACTCTCTATCTCTCCTCTCCCTTCCTCTACCTATACCTCTCTCTATCTCTCCATCCCTCTCTTTCTCTCTCACTCCTCTCTATCTCACCATTATCTCTATCTCTACCTATCACCCCCTCCTATCTAAATCACCATTCCCTCTCTCCTAGTTTCCCTCCCCTCTCACTCCCTCCTCTCTAAATCGCCATTCTCTTTCTATCCCACTTTCCCTCATTCCCTCTCTATGTCTCACTTATCCCTTTCTACCTCTCCCTCCCTCCAACCTCCCTCTCTCTCTTTATCTCTATTTATCATTCTCTCTTTACCTCTCTACTCTCTATCTCACCACTCTCTCCATCTCACTCTCCCTCCTTCCCTCTCTCCCTTTTATCCATCCCTCTCTCCTTCCCTCTCTCCTTCCCTCTCTCCTTCCCTCTCTACCTATAGAGTTGAGGGTTGAGGGATTACGGTATAGAGTTTACTTGGGTTTAAGGGTTGAGGGTATAGGGTTGATGGTAGAGGGTATTGGGTTTAGGGTAGAGGTTATCAGGGTGAGGGTTGAGTGTTTAAGGATTTAATGGTTGAGAGTATAGGGTTGAGGGACTAGGGTAGAGAGGGAGGGAAGGATGGAGGGAGATATGGAGGGAGAGATGGAGGGAGAACTAAGATATAGAGAAGGAGAGAAGAGGAGAGAGGGATAAATATATATGAGGGTTGAGGATCTAATGTATAAGATATAGGGTTGAGAATTGAGGGTATAGGATTGATGGTTTAGGGTATTGGGTTGAGGGTATAGGGTAGAGGGTAAAGGGTTGAGGGTTGAGGGTAGAGGGTAGAAGGTTTAAGGGTTTAAGGGTTGAGGGTCAAGAGTTTAAGGATGCGGGTAGAGGGTTGAGGGTATAGGGTTGATGGATTAGGGTTCAGGGTCCAACATATAGGGTACAAGGTATAGGGGTTGAGGTTTTCGGGTTACGGGTTTAGGATTGAAGGTAGAGGGTTGAGGGATGAGGGTTAAGGGTTGAGGGATAAGGGTAGAGAGTTTAATTGGGTTTAAGTTTTTAAGGGTTGAGGGTAGAGGGTAGCTGGTTTAGAGGTTTGGGATTTAAGGGTTGAGGGTTGAGGGTTTAGGGTATAGGGTTGAGTGTTCAAGGTTTTAAGGGTTGAGGGTATAGGGTTGAGGGATTAGGGAAGAGAAGGTGGGATGGAGGGAGGGAGAGTCTTGAGAGAGAGAGGGATGAAGTAGGAGAGAGATGGAGGTTAGATGGTTAAGGGTAGATGGTAGAGGGTTTAAGGGTTAAGGGTTTAGGGTTTAGGTTTAAGGATAGAGGGGAGAGGGGAAAGAGATAGAGGGAGTGAGTGAATGAGTGAGAGAGAGAGAGAGAGAGAGACCTAAGAGAGGGAGAGGGAGTAGGAGGGAGAGTCTTGAGAGAGAGAGAGAGGGAGGGAGTGTGAGAGAGATAGAGGGTAGAGGGTAGAGGGTTAAGGGTAGATGGTTAAGGGTTGAGGGTAGAGGGTTTAAGGTTTTAAGGGTTAAGGGTAGAGGGATAAGGGTAGAGGGGAGAGACATAGAAGGATTGAGTCAGTGAGAGAGACTTGAGAGAGGGAGAGGGGGTAGGAGGGAGAGAATTGAGAGAGAGGGAGAGGGAGAGGGAGAGGGAGTGGTAGAGAGATAGAGGGTAGAGGGTAGAGGGTTTAGGGTTAAGGGTAGAGAGAGAGACACAGAGAGAGATAGACAGACAGACAGACAGAGAGAGAGACAGAGAGAGAGAGAGAGAAAGAAGGTAGAGATATTGAGAGAGAGGAGGAAAGGAGGGAGAGAGAAATAGGTATAGAGGGAAAAATAGGTAGAGAGAAGTAGATATAAAAGTAGAGATAGAGGGAGAGGTAGGGATGGAGAGAGAGGTGAGAAAAAAACAAAGAGAGATCTAGGTAGATAGAGGTGGGAGGAGATAAAGAGAAGTAGAGGGTAGAGTTAAGGGTAGAGGGTAGAGTGTTTAAGGGTTTAAGGGCTAAGGGTTTAGGGTTTAGAGTTAAGGGTAAAGGAGAGAGAGATATAGGGAGTGA
>CM021103.1:295630557-295738277 GCA_007115665.2 Sequoiadendron giganteum | reverse complement strand
GGTTCTTTCCCAAACAATATGACACATTGACAGACCAGGACAAGGTCAAGACAAAGAGGAATTCAGAGAGCAAAATTAGAAGTTCCATCAAGTTCATCAGTAGTTCAAATGATAAAATAAATAATACAGATAATTGAACATCATCACATTATTGAAGTCTGAATTTGAGCTTTTTAATTGAATTTCACATGAAGGAGTACATATTGGCATTGGCAATGCAAAATCTTGCCAATTCCCAAAGACAAATCTGCACAGAGCTGAGTTGGAACTTGGAAACTCATATTATCAAAGGTTGAAAATAAAAAATCAAGTCACTATATCACCTTTTCTAGCAAATTCCACTCTTCAGGAGGTGGAATTGCCATTTTTTCTAACTGATGTTGTTTGACTTGAAGTTTTGTTAACATTTCATGATTGTAATTAGAAGCGGAACCTGTCTTGAATTCTTCAGTCAATTTTGCATTCAAGGTTATCAGTGTTCTGATTGAATCCAAATTAAAATAGTTCACATTTGGGTTCTGAAGAAACTGGTCCAAATCAATCTTCCTTACACCTTCCATCTTCTTTCTGAAACCATCCTTTCAAATGAATCACTCATTTGTGTCAAAAGCCTCTGGAAAACCAAGCTCTGTGAAGTTCCTTACCTTTTCATCCACCACCTTCATCTTTTCTGCAACCAAATGCAAATATTCCTTTGTTCCAAACATTCTCGAACACTTTTCAATGATAGATGACAACTTCATTGAGGTTTCAATCCGATTAGTAATCCCTTTTGACTTCAGATCATTGTCACTGGCTTTGTAGACTGTTTGTAGAACTTCATTTGTAGATTTCTCTAATTCCAACACCTTTTTGTTGTCCACTAAATATTTGTTGAGCTTCTTATAATGTTTTCTGATAGCATCAATCAATTGAAACATGTCACACAAATGATCAAACCTCTGCATTATTTCATCCCAGATCTTTTGTTTCATATTCCTCACCGTATCTCTACAAAATGTGGATAACTTATTTTGAGAAGACTTAATTTCTTCTTTTGCTTCCGTCAGCTCTTTCTCCAATCTTTCAATTGTTTTTCTCTGTTTCTCCAATTTTTGTTCCCACTATACATTTCCATTCACAATGCTTACTCTTAATTTTTCTGAAGTGGATTTTTCCTCATCATATTTCTTGTTGCTCTCATCTAGCCTTCGCTTCAGGTCATTCACTTCTCTCTCATTTGATTTATCCTCTTTGCTTATTGATGTAGAGGCAGATTTTATTATTCTTTTTTCTAATTCATTGCTCTTGTTATCTGTTGCTTTCCTCTTTGCTTTCTCACTTGCTAGGTCTTCCTGTAACTTTTCCATTTGGGTCTGCAACCTTTTCTTCTCTCTATCTTGCTTTAGCAATGATGTGTACACCAATTCATTGTTCTTCTTTGATACATTAATTTTGTTAGTATTTTTCAGGCCAGAAAAATCCAATTGAAAATTGGTTACCTAGTATTCAGATCGATCCATCTGATTTGTTGGTTTATTTTGAATTGTGGGAACAACAATTGTGTACTCCACGATTTCTTTATTTGTGTCAAATGTGGGTAATACCATGGTTGTTGCAGTCTCTGAAGTTACAACAGACGCACTCTCCATTAGTTGCTTCTTTTCTTTTTTATTCAAGTTTGATTTCTTTTTAAACTCTTCAATGAAATCATAACCTGGGGAGGCAGGAACAATGGAATGCTTGAGTGGTGAAGGAATAGGAGTACTTGCAGTTGCTAATGATGTCACACCCACACTATCTAGATTTGTGGGAGTTTTTGGAAATAATTCCTTTGTGGTACTGGTGGATCCACTGATAGTGTGACTTGGAGCTATCAAAATCCTTTGCCTCATTTGATTGCCTTGATCACCTGGTGTTTTTGTGGTATCTTTTTTTGTTTTCCTCTTAGTATTGTGTGTAATTTTTCGTTGTAGCACATGTTGACCACTACTAGTACTACTACCCATACCATCGCCACCAATGGCACTCCCAGTTGCACTAAGTTTTCCACCAAGGGCATGCCCTAGTTGTGATTGTATCTGACAATGAGGATGAGGACTAGAAGCTCTAACAAATTGATTTTGTCTTGTATCCCCTTGGTCTACTTTTTCACCTCCAACCCCAAGGCCAGATTTATCGACTATTTTTCTATGCTCAACACTTTGTATTGTCCAAAGGCCTTGTCCTTTGGACCCCAAAGAACCACCTTCATAACCAATTTTTTGAAGTATGGCTGCTCCTAAAGTATATGTTGAAGCATATTCTTTTTTTGTGGCCTCACTTAAACTAGGTTTGTAATTGGCATGGCTTTGTTCTTCTTCTTCCATATCAATATCATCATCAGATTCATCATGTTCATTAGGATGCTCTATATTCCACAATTTACTAAACTCTTCATCTTCTTTGTTATCATCATACTCTGCAAGAGCTCTTTCTTGACCTAGGTCCTTCCCCATAGACCAAAAGGTAGTATTTTTTGATCGTGACCATTTTTTATCTATAACATCCTTCTCTAGAGAACATGGAAATTTTACTCTACTAGATGGTTTATCACTTTTTTCATAAATTTTTTTGTATGTCCTGATTGTCTTTCGGTGCAATACCATAATTTTGCTTGACAATTGTTCAAAAGAAATACCATTCTCAGCAGCACTTTTCTCCATTGCTATTTTGACCTCATCCCAAGAATCCTTGTTTTTCAAGTTTTCAAGCAAGGGTTTACTTTGATGTTGAATTATATTTGCAGCATTCCTATTGGCCAAAATCATTGATTTAAGGATGTCACACGGATCATACTGCCAATGACAGATAGCATCAAAGTTTAAAAAAATCAAAAGATTATGTGCCACACTAAATGCTTTTCTCTTGAATGTGAACCCTCCACATGAAAAAGGTAAAGAAGGAAATGAGGTCTTCTTTTGCTGACTGAGAAAGTGTAGTTCATCAACACTCTGCACTTTCCTTACATATTCCATGCAAAAACCCTTTCTGTCACATGTATTGGAAGTTTGTATGGCTATACTCCCGATCCATAAAATCTTAGCACAGTATATTCTTCCATTAAGTACCAATCAGCCAATTGTATTTCTTTTCCTAGTTGCATGCAGTTTCTACATGACATAGGCAATCTAGGCATTGGATTATTTGTAATTACTTGATGCAATGGAGCCAAAAAGTAGTCTACAAAATAACTGTAGTTCCTTCAAGAATCATGCATCCTTATCTCAGTGGTCCATTCAAATACTAGAGCCATTTTATTTTCCTCTGCATTATTGTAGGGCTGAATCTAAAGCTTGTTGGTTTGAAACATTCCTCTAAATTTGAATAGAAAAAGATAGCACAAGTAGGTTGTGAACCTAAATGTCTTCGTGGAACCTTCTTTAATCATTAAAAATTGTTTATGCATGGATTCTACAATGTGTTGAGTATAATTATATTTGACATGTTCATCAGCATAATGGATATGATATACCATTTCAAGGAGGCTTGCACCCACTTCTAAATTGCTATCCAGACCGAGGAAAAATGCTAGCATGGAAATAGTATCCTGAACCCATGGTTTAAAAAAATCCAAATTATAAGGAGGCTTATGATCACCTTTCAATTTGTTTCTATCCTGAACTATTTTATTTAAGAAATCATTTTTCAGCGTTTCTTCCACTGCTTCATAATCACTAGCAAGCTTTTCTAGGTCAATGTGGTGGTTTCCAAATTCTTTGGTTGTAAACCCCAAGACTTTTCCAAGTTCTTCTGCATTAATGGATAACAATTCTTCTTGGTTATCTTTATTAACAATTTCTTTTTTCTTATCATCACAATTTTCGGCACAAACCATGATAAATTATGGGCAAGGGAAAACTTCATGTAACATCATGCGCCCTAATCTAGTTACCCATGATGCACTGATACTATCAACTTGCTTTTGCTTTGTAGCCTTATTCTGAGATGAAAATCTAAGTTCTGAGGTACACCTACCATAGATTTCAGGATCATAAATATCATGGTACCCATCGGTGAAACTTGGGGTTTTAAGCAATTCTGCATAATGTATTTTTTATCGTACATTGCTCTAGTGGTACTGGTGGTAGACATGCTTGTACAAATGTGAAGTTGTGAAATTTAAATTCCCTAATAAGTAATACCTATTAGTCCTCCTTAATTTTAATGAATTCTTGAGTCTCTAAAGTCTAAAACCAAACTTCAAACTTTCACAAAATAAGATTTTAAGAAATGTCAAATGATGAAACGTAGCCACAAGAATTCTTTCACTTACCTAGATTCTAAGTCTCGACACTTGAAAACTAGAATGGCGTTGTTGGAAGTGGAACTGTGGAATCCAAATTCAAAATAGGGTGGTGCACTGCAATGACCAATGAGTAATTTGAAGATTGAATAATTTAAAAGTCACTGTACAATTTCAAAGTGCAAAGTGTTTTAAATGCTTTTTTTCTCGTAATTGGAAAGTTAAAGTGAATGACACGTCTTAGGAGTTAGGTCTACAAAACTACAAGTTGAAAATTATTAACCGTTGATCTTTTTAAATCTAACGGTTACAGGGTGATTCCAGAGGTTTAAGTTGGGAAGCCCATTGCTCTATGCATTTCATTACGGAATGCAACTACAACCATACATCAAATGTTCATTCAATGGTTGAAACTTAAGTAATTTATGATATAAACTTTAAAGTTTAAAAATAAACATTAATCACTTGACAGTTGACACTTAGCAGTACAAAGTGCTTTAAATGCTTTGTTTCTTGAAATTGGAACATTAAAGTGAATGACATGTCTTACGTCTACAAGTTGCAAATTATTAATCTTAATCGTTGATCTTTCTAAATTTAACACTTATAGGGTGATTCCGGAGGTTTAAGTTGGGAAGCCCATCGCTCTGTGCATGTCATTACGGAATGCAACTACAACCATACATCAAATGTTCATCCAATGGTTGAAACTTGAGTAATTTATGATATTAACTTTAAAAATAAACATTAATCACTTGACAGTTGACAGCAGGCCTGGAATTTGATGGTCTATTAAATATTTGACCGTTTTTTCAATTTTAGACCGTATAGTTTGACTTGCTATATTTTTATTAAACTGTAAAAAATTATTATATAGTATTTTAATTTATAATATATATCATTTTATAATTTTTATTATAAAAAGAAAATAGAATATAGCTTTTTTGAATATTTTTAAAATGGATTTAGAAACTTTTGACTTTTTTATAATATTAATAGCTATCATTTTTTATATTAATATATGTGATTTATAATATTATTATAAAAATATATATTAATTTAGAATCTTTTCAAAATAAAACATAATTATTTTTAATTCTTAGAATATATTTAACAAGATTTATTTTTAATACGATTTTAGAAACTTTTGTTAATTGTTAATTATAACAATAGAGTTTTATATTTATCACTAATAATTATCATTGTTTTCTAAATTTTCAAGATATTCCATTTATAAAAGATTTTATATAAAAATTTGTAAATTAAACAATTTTTTTTTATAGGCATTTAAATGACCAAACCATCATAAAATTTTCATATTGATTGTTTGCTATTGTCATAATCTTAACCATTGATCTTTCTAAATCTAATGGTTATAGGGTAATTCCGGAGGTTTAAATTGGGAAGTTCATCGCTCTGTTCATTTCATTACGGAATGTAACTACAACCATACATCAAATGTTCATCCAATAGTTGAACTTGAAACTTGAGTAACCATGAATTCTCAAGTGCATATTGCATAGAGTATATTACTTAATTTCTCAAAAGAAAAAAAAATGATTTGAATATATTAAATTATTAATAGATACTGAAGTTCCGAACTCAAAAAACAACTCTTTACTCTTAAACGTAAATGAATAACCAAGATTCAAGGAATCAAGATTCAAGAATAACACAACACAACCATTTATTTTATTGCAAGTTAATTTCAATGTCACATTATTACATATCTTTTTATAGACGAGTAGCACTGTAGCTCCTGTTTTGTATAAATAACATATGTCAGTGTGTCACTTTAGTACTTTACATAGACAAAATTTAATAATTTATTCTAGTTGTTGCTCGTTACAATGGATTACAAATTGATTTCAATTTCCAAGCTTTGTTGCTGAAAACTTACTACACATCTATCTCTAAAAATAAATGTGGCTTTGAAAATAAATTCATGATTCCAAGCTTCTGCTAGTGGATTTGCTAACCATGCTAGGAAAAGGGGGTTCCAATCAATCCTGGGGAAATGGGAGTCGTGAAGATACAAAATGTACTTATCCCCTTCGAGAACCAGAGTCATATAGAAGATGAAATACAAATGTCTCTTTGAAAATAAATGCATGGGCCTTGCCTGGCCAACCATGCTGGGGAAATGGAAGCTGTTAGAATACAGGAGGAGAAGCAAATCTACTCCCATCTTTTACCTGCAACCTCTATGCATTAGGATAGCACTTATCTCCATCAGAGCTCCTCATCCTGGTTCAAAACCCGTCTGAAAATTTAGGTTAACCAAATCAACTTCTTTCCAATTCCACCCATTCTGAACTTGAAGGAAATTCATCTTTTACTGATTATTCTGTAACTACATAATTGTAGGTAGGAGAATTTATAGTATCCCCAATACTACATCATCTTCTTCATGAATCCTTATTAACCCTAGAAAATAAAAACCCTTATGGCACTATCTACTAAACACTGAATCACTATCCCTATTTATGGGCCACCAGTGCTGCTACCAGCTTGTATAATTAAAATTTCTAATTTGATTGATGTCTTCCTACATGCCAACTTGAATTCTACCTCAAGTTGACAAGCTGCCAAAATCACTCATTCAAAAGATATGAAATCATTACAAATCTTGTTTCATTAAAGCTATGAGTTGTCCAAGAAATTTCTTCGGATGTTCATATCACATATGGCATTAATCGCCGCCACTGCCACTGCCAACCACACTTTCTTCAAAAAGATTGAGAATTTCAATTAAATGAAAAGTACAACATCAAGATTTGAGGCATTGAAAAGAGTGAATGAGTGATGAGCGATGGGCCTTTATCTTGCCACATGTCTGCATCTAATGATTAATGTGTTATTCTGAAGGTTTCAATTCGCAAGTCTAATGCTTCAAAGATTTTCTTCCAAACTGCAACTCTTTTTTCTTGTTGGTGTACAGATTTGTCACTTTAACCATGAAAGTAGATGAAAAATATTTTTTTAAAAATGAACCAAAGTCCATTTTTTTGACAATCAGTAAAGAAAAGCAATATTTTCTCTTTTAACAAAAGAATTAATTTGAACACAAAGTCTCAGAGATGAAAAAATAAGCATTTTGAATTTGACCTAACACTAACAGATAAACATTGAACAATTATCATGAAGAAACACAATTCATTCATAATTAAAGGGAAGCATTGATAAATACATAGATTTAGAAATATATTCTTTTATCTCTCTAATGCCAAAAATGTGGTTTCACAGACCTTCCACCCCACACCCTATACAATCAAAATTCAAAAAGTGCTCAAAAGCTGAAACTACGCCCCCTTATCATTATGTGCCACAAATTCACAATTCACAAAAGGATTCATGTATGTTGTTAAACTGCTGGAGGTGTCAGGACTCTGTACAGTTCCAACTACATTTCCATAACTAATTTATGAAATTCAGCTCATTCTTCTTCTTCTTCTAAAACAAAAATTACCCTATTGTACTCGGCATAGCTAGTTTTCTCTTTCCACGTCACTGAACGTAGCTGGGAAATGATGTTGAGTTTCTCTTCTTCAGGCCAATTCAAATTTAGTTGCATGAAGGCCACAATTTCATCTTCCCATACCCTAATATCAGCTGGAAGTACCATTTTGAGGAAACTTTGAGTATGGAGTTCAAAATGCTACCACCTTTCCTCGTATGCAGGCTCACTTAACTTTACCAGCAGGAAGTGACAATTTGCTACTAATTCCGTTTCTCCAAACTCCTTAATACCTTATTTAAGATCTATCCTTTTGGAGGATTTAAAAGATTATGTTAAAACTATCCAGTTGGTGTTTGAGAAGACATCCCTTAATGGCATCGTACAATTCATTAAATGAGTTGTCACTTTGAAAGCTGTGCATCCCGCCGAGGTCACCCCATCACTGAGAAACAAAACTTTATAACCATTTGTACGGTAATAAAATCTCAACCATTGATTTCTAGAAATCTAACGGTTCTAGTGAAATTCCAGAGGTTGCAAATCGCAAGTCTAGTGCTTTAGAGATTTACTTCCAAAATGCAACACTAAAGTCATCCATCAAACGGCCCATATGATTTTTATTTCGCCAATGGATTTTTTTATTATTTTGAGATTCATTTTAATTCGCCAATGAAAATATATTTTTTGCTTTGAAAAAAGGTTTTAATCGCCAATGGAAAAAAAATTCTTGTTTGAAAAACAGTTTTATTCACCAATGAAAAATATTTTATTCGATTAAAAAAAATTGCAATTCGCCACAATTTTCCATAGACTTCCAGGGATTATAAAAGATTCACCAATGGGGATTATTTATTTTTCTCAAAAAATGAAAAAAATCGCCAATAAAAATAATACTTTTCATTGAGAAGTATACAGGATTCGCCAGGATTTTACACCTGCGCTGAGGGGGGGGTTTCTTAAAGTCATCCTTGCTACCAAGACCACCACAGGCGGTCTCACTGCGCTACCGTGGTGAGTTGACCCACCACTTGCAGTATGGTGGTAACCGTCAAAGCCAGACTGAAAGGTTACTACGGCCACCATGGTGAGAATGAAGAACGCGCACGGTATGGCGGTAACTGCCATAAACAAGAAGGAAACGCCAAGGCTGAAGGAGAAACATGCCAGGAAGCTAAGGCAATATCCCAACACACTTTGTCAACCCCTGAGTCAGAATATACATTTAATGCAAATATATTGCTATTAGAAGATAAAGCTTTCGACCAATGATTGTTGATTTACAACAGCGATGTAAAATCAATAAATGACATCGTGCCACGTGTTAACACATCATTCATCCATCACTTTGACTATCACACCAAACTATCGGATGTTCCTTGTGCTACTTTCCACCGCGCCACCGATCGTCATCCAAAAGACCCCTGAGGTAAGGCGGTATACCACGCTACCGCTCATCAAGTACGAAGCCCTCACAATATGGTGGTATACACTACACTACTACATTAGAGCTTGTAGACACCTGCAGTATGGTGGTGCCACCATGCTACCGCTCCTCCGTATGAAGACTCCTCCAGTATGGCGGTAACATCACGCTGCCGCATCTCAACCAGAAGACTCTCGTGGTATGGTGGTAACACTATGCCACTGTCATACCAAGAGACCCTTGCGATATGGAGGTAAACTGTGCTACTGCACCTCTTCCACATACACCTAGTGGTATGGAGGTAAAGTCATGAACTCCAGAGGGAAATATACCGTCTTTAATAGAGGTTCAAGCCAGCAAGTTGAGACACATTTTCCAACACAAACAGCAAGGGTTCTATTGGGATCCTAATTCAGACACAACATAAACTGATGTAGGATAGTTGGCAGTTATAAATTTTAGGGCATTGTCCAAGCAAAAGCACAACTCTCCCTCTACTTGAGGACCAACAAGACCTTAGGTTGGGGAGAGTGATGAGTCTAGTTTATGGTATAATTACTGATAGATTTTGTTATCCATTTGTTGTAGTTGTCATGGACTTTGATGCTTAGGTGTTGACCTTTTTATGATATTTTCCTTAAAAGCCATAGACTTTGGACATGAACTTATTCTCATAACTTTCAATGATATTGACATGCTATATGAAATATCTGTGTTAATTTTGCATGTGATTAATGAATGTCACTTTGAAATAGTTACAGATATGTACTTGTTGTGCATACCAATATTGTCATGCAGATATAATTAGAAGCCTGCAGCCAAGGAAGATTTCGCCAACTAGACATTCACCATACCGGTCATCAAGGTGGTCATTTAATGGAGGAAAGACTCTCGACATCGAAAAGATTCTGCATGCAAATCAAACTGTAACCACCTTGTAATGGTCTTAATTATTGCTGAGCAAATATGGGCGCTACTACTGTGCCAAATTCGCGTTAAGGAAAACATGCCTGATAGATTTTGTGTGCACGTAGCTGCCTCTCCACTTTTTGCACTTTCCCTAATGTGGCTTCCTTCGAATCTGTTGGAGTTGACAACCTTGCTAGGTTTTTAGATAAATAAGACTCTGATGCTCCTTTGGGAGTTTTAGTCAGAATGGAAGGTTGCTTAATCTGATGATGTACTTGCACTCTTGAGTTTTTCAGTAATGCAGTCATGTTGCTCAATTGTACTCATGTTTGTCAATGAGTAAAATGAAGTTATAAGTCCGTGCATCTGAGTTTACATTAGTTTTAGGGAAGACTCATCCAAGGGGGCCCAATTGGTGAGTATTTCATCCCGTACCTTAGTTTAGTTAGTTGTTATTTTATGTTCAGTAATTAGTTAAGAATTTGGCATTGTCTATTCCTACAGCCACTAGAATTTCATTCTATGACTATTCTTGCAACCAAAGGAGACAAATTAGTTTCCTATTTGCTTGCTAAGATTTTCATTTCTTTCATGCATTTCAGCTTAGTTTAGTTATTGGTTGATGCTCAACACTTATGTTATTTCCTTCCAAACAAATTACTTTCATAATTGTGTCTTTCTTAGCTATAGGATGAATATGGCTACTTTGGATTCCTAGTGCACATACAATGTTGACCCATTTCAAGTTTACGTCCTTGGATTGACAATTTAAATGCACCTTCATGATGATTGAAATAGCTATTCAAGTTAGATATCCATTCTCTGAATCATAGTTGTGAAGGCTTAGTTGTTGAATCATTGTAGGAGGCCGACACCAACCTCCAAAAGCACCCACATAACTCAATATCTTATCTCAAGAACAATATTGCAATACACTTGTTGAATCTCAATGCAAGCATCAAGAATCCGAGTTGCACTCATTGATGTGAACAAACAAATGATAACCATGTAGGTAGACATCCTAATCCATGCTTCCCCTAATCACATATGTAATCTACAAGAGATGCCCAATCCAACCTTTTCCAACAACTACTCGAGTTCTTGTTTTTATAGAAACAATCTTGCATAAAACTTGCAAGTGGTATTATTTAACCATGAGCTCACTAAACCATGATCCCCAAATTAAATATTTGGTACTACGTTTTTCCAATACTTTATTTTCCCAATATGACAACCATATTAAATATTTATTGTAAAGTCACATACAACATAAAGCATTCCCAAGAATGTCTAACCCATTGTAATATCCACATCTCTAAGACGCACCATAATTAAATATTTTTTTTAGATTATAAGTACTTTTATTTTTATTATGCAAGATGTACAACACACCTTTTCCAATATCATCATGATCTCGAATCATATAACCTACCCCTAAAAGTCTCAAATTTCCTTTAGAGGCACAATTGAAGTTTAGTTTACATTAGCTTTAGGCACAAAGCCCATTTTATGTTAGTCTTAGGGTTGGAAAAAAAATTGGCTCTTCCAAACCCATTAATAGGGAGACCTTTACAACCATTCCATTTTTTTAGTAGCTTGGTATCCTAGAAATTGATTAATCTACTTTCATGGATTGAAAATGCACCCTATTGCTAACAACATTCTCAATTGAATATTCAAGTTTGATCATAAATAAGTCCTTAAACAACTCTTCTAAAAAATATGTATTTCTTTCTTTCGAAAAATTTCTCACAACAATGTAGGGTTGATCTTATGCATGAAAAATGGGTTATCTTAGAATTATAGGTAAAGAGATAAAAATTTCCAACACATCATTTGAGATAGCACTAGACCAACCCAGTTTCATGTAAAGCCTCTACCAACATTTGACTATGAAAAGAGAACCAACCAATAGGTGATCCATATATTCTTCTTCATTTTTGCACATTATGCATCTTTAGGAACCTTTATAACCAAGCCTCTGAGACTTGTCCAGTGTGAGTATTTTTGAAGAACTACCTAGGCAAAGGTTCTTGCTTTGTGGAAGAAAATCTTGTTCCAACAAAGATAAACTAGATAAACTTGAGTAAATATTGAAACATCAATATCCCTAAAATCCCAATTAAACTTTACACTGTCCATTCTATTATCTGGTTTTTCCCATTGAGATTCCCAATTAAAAACACCTTTATCAGTGGGATTTTTTAAAACAAATTGGCTATGATGTAAATCATTATGATTGTTATACTCATTCCACCTCTAAGAAATGAGAAAAGGAAATATTTTACACTAGCTATGATGAAAAGTACTTCTAATTGACTGATAAAATCAAAATATTCATCTTGCAAAAGTATATTAAGGAGTGGAGCTTCATTTTCAAATTAATACTATCATCTAGCATATTATTGAAAAAAAATTCATGTAGCATCTTTGCTCCTTTAGATGACAACAATCTACAAAGTTGTTCGATGTCAAACAACAAAGCATCATTTCTTACAACAAGGTGGCTTGATAACATAATTATACCCAAATATTATATGTAAACAACATTTTATGACATGCTTGAAAGATATGTCATAAAATTATTACCCATACTCAAATCTTTCTTAATATAAAGACTCAAGCCTTTATTAAGAGTTGCAATGAATTTTTCGATGCATAACATGAAGGTGTTATAATAAAAAATACTTTATTATAGAAAAACAAGAATACTCTCTACACTATGGTTCAATAAAAACAAGCAAGATCAACCTTTGAAAAATAAACACTCGAGCCTTTATATTCTCTACGAAAGTTGCCAAATCTATGAACAACCAAGGGGGCCATGTAAATCTGCATTAACTTGAAAATCCTCCAATTGGTACTCTATAGAGGACATTCATACCCCTTAGAGGTCATTTTCCTTGAAGCTTCCCTAAAATTGTGGCTTAGCAATGCCTAGATGTACTTGCAAGGCATGAAGGAATATTTTTTTCTTTGTTTTGTGAGATTTATTTGCATTAATGGTAACTAGATGCTAAAGTACAATGATTTCATAAGGAACCCATAAAACCAATAATGATAGCCGCTAGGGAGAATGCACCACTACTCTTGGTAGGAAAAATGTCCCAAAGTAGGAGTTTGGCTAGTTGAAATAGTGCAACAAGCTTTTGATATCCCCTTTGGCACCCTTTTCCCACATTATGAAACTTAATTACACTTGTCTTTTCTTTGCTTCCTAGGCATTTGGCCTCTACATGAACCATGTTGTGGTTTTGGTGAAATAAATAACTTACAAACTAATGTTGTATTTTTTGCAAGCTAACAAACTTGATAACTTACCGACAATGCAAACCTTATCTCCTTTATCTTTTTATTCATCAATTTGCACTTTTCTTCTTTAGCCATGTGCCATTTCTCCATTTCACACTTCCAAACTTTTTAGAAACTTGCAAACCTTAAGAAATTTTCCACACTTTTTGAAGGTTTTTAAACCTATGAGTTTTATGACATATTAAATTTGTCCCTCTCTTGATAGAGCTTGCAAATTCACAAACTTTGTAATGTGTAGAACTTCTTCACTTTTCCCTTTTTCTTTTCATTATTTTCACCTTATTTCTTTAGCCTTGATGTGTCGTCAAACCTCATTGGTGTTTTGAAAAGTTTGTGAAATCACAAAAGTTGTGACATCATAAACCTAGTGAACTTAGTCCTTCTCAGAGTTGGTGTTTTGAAAAGTTCATACTTACAAGCTTCCCAAAAAAATGAACTTAAAAACTTGAACACTTGGACTTGTTAGAGTTTTAGGGAGTTTTCCTACTCACAAACTTTCTAAGATATTGAATTTGAACACTTTTATGCCTTAATTTACTTGTAGAATGCATGAAGGGGAAATTCAAGGACATAGACAACCTTCACGTTTGGGTGCCTAGAAAAATCATCTCAATTAGTCATTAACAATTGTTAAATTAAGGGCAAAATGCACTAGAGGCTAGGAATTAGACAAATCTTAAAAATTTGCAGGTTAGCAAATCTACGCACAAACAAGGAGAATACTAAAGGTGATAGTAGCAAGACAGTCTTTAATCAAAGTTTATCAAATTAAGTAAACAACTTATACACCATGTTCAATAATTAGGTAAATCTCAACAAAAGGATGGATTGTTCCAAACAATCAAGATTATTTGAAGAACAATATTACATAAATTGTAGAGTTCAGCAAAAACACAATTAATAATTCTATTCACAACATATTTTCCTCTAGATTGAACTATACAAGAGGAAAATAAAGGCAAGTAGTCAGATTTAGCAACTTAGTCGAATTTTTTTTTAAAGGTTGATTATTCTTGTTTTAATTGAACCATAATAGGGAGAGTATTTTTATTTTCATTGAGCCATAGAATTAAGAAGTGCAATGAATTTGTCAATGCATAGTATGAATGTGTTCTATTTTTTCTTATAAAATAAAAGAATTCCAACAACTGAATAATATTTTCTAACAACAGTTTGCTATTTCTGTCATATTAGTTGTCTCACCATCATTTTATCGGAAACGCCATTAAAGTCCTCTCATTCAATTACTTTTTGAAAATTCATGGATTTTGGCAACATGGATTGCCTTCAGGTAAAAGTGATAATAGATATAATCAGTTTGAATTTTGGGATGATGAAGACTCTTATAACCAGAATCCATGAATTCTCAGAAATAAATTGGTTTGCTGTGAATTATAAGGCTGTCAGGATGACCTAAATTAAGTTAGAATTTTAATGGAATTACAGAGTTGGAGGCCGCTGATCCATCTTATCCTTCAAAAGATTTCAGCTATCTCAAATTTATATTTGATGTCTTTCTTGCAAGAAAGATTTCTTTTTCAAATGAATAAGTTAGTTAACTTTTTATTAAATAAAAAAGTTGAAAACAGGTGGTATATCTATGTGGGAAAACAGGGACAAAAATTAAATAACACAAAGCAGTTAAAGCGATTTCAGCAGAAGAAGAAGCTTTATTATCAAGGTTTTCTCATATATCTCCAGAGACGGACAAATCCATCAATAGTGGTACTAACTACTCAAATAGAATACAAACTTATGCATCAACTAGTTAAAACATCGTCTCTGAATGGCTAAGATTAAAAATAAAACATAAATGATGTTAAGCTTTTGCTTCTAATCAGCTTGCAGAAAAACCTCAGCATTGAATATTATCTTTGAGGGGTTACGAGGAAAATTATGTCAAGTTTCACAGAATCATCTAGACTTCAACTATGCCAGTCTAGATTACCAGTCAGCCACTACTCATGTTTGCAACGGAAAAGAATGAGTACAATTGAGTGTTGTTGAAATCTGGACTGTCAGTCTGTCTAGATATGATTATGAATTATGGTAAAATTATACAAGAGTTGTACCCATTTAACTTGCCTTAATATACTTCATAGTATATAAAGGTATTAAAAGATTTAATCTTATTTAGAAGTACAGTGCTAAAGTTGCATGTTAGTGCAACCATTGAACAAAATGAAATCTTTTAGCACAGAAAAAGAACTGCCCACTAGAAAATATAACAAACATACCAATCATAGAAAGACCATCAAATTGATGACTTCAACAATCTGTTACTCTCAAGGTATGAGAACTATGATCACTTAGAAATAATAAAAACATCCTTATTTGCAAAGTCTCTTTCTATTTGACCAACATCAATCAGCCAGCAGAGTATCTTTTAACAGTCCTATCACTTGGAGCACAGCCTTGCTTCTGCATTTGATCCATCAAAAATAAGGTTTTTTCCAAGTCGCGTCTTTTGCGGAAACCACAAAATAATGTGTTGTATGTGACATCATCTGGAACCAAATTTTTTGCTCTCATTTCATCCAACATTGAGAAAGCAATATCAAGTTTGTCTTCTTTGCATAATGTATCAATTAGCATGGTATAGGTTACAACATTTGGAGTAATGCCGACCATTTCCATGCTTTTAAAAAGCTTTAAAGCCTCATCCATTTCACCAGTTTTACAATGACCATTAATTAACATGGAATGGGTTACAACATTTGGAGTAATACCAATCATTTCGATGCTTTTAAAAAGCTTTAAAGCCTCATCCATTTCACCATGTTTGCAATGACCATTAATCAAAGAGTTATAAGCCTTTACATTAGGAGTCATGCCTTCCTCAACAATCTTATTCACCAGAAGATGTGCGCTAGCAAGATTACCTGCTTTACACAGATCGTCAATAATTGTGTTGCATGTCATTTCATTAGATTTCAAACCCTTTATTCCCATTTGGTCTAACATTTGAAATGCCATGCTCATGTGTCCTGCTCTATAGAATATTATATGTTACCACACTAGGAAGACATCCCCTATCTTTCATTTGAGAAAAAAGTGTGAATAGAAACCAACAATCAGGGAGTTGTAAGTAACAACATCTGGAGAGCAACCTTTTTTAAGCATCTCTTTAAACAACTTTTGAGCCTTTTCCATTTCATGGAATTCACATAAACTACTTATCAAAAAATTATAAGTAATCACATTTGGTTGCAAACCTTTTCTCAAAGTGTTGTGAAAACAATCCTGTTGGTGTTTAAAATAGCAACCCAGCTAAGATTTGCAGTTCTCTAAGAGGTAGACAACCTCTATATTGAAGAACAACAAAACCTAGTGGCCAACTGACGGGAAATAGAATGGATACACATTTCCCCTACACTTCAGGCTCTGTAAGACCTAGGGGGGTAACCCTTCAGCAATATCGAACAATCTAGACACACAAGTAACATGATATTGCTTAACAGATGATGCTCTCATAGAATTGCTAAGAAACCTAAAATATCACTCAATATTGAAAAACTATTGAATGAATTTCACTAATCAGCAAGGAGAACATGACAGACACAACTCAGCAAAACAGATTTTAAATGGTTTTTTTGATTTAGAGAGTTGGGACCAAACTGAAAACAACAGAAACAAGATAATGGACTAGTGCCATAAAGATGGGCTATGGAGTCAAATAACTAGCATTCCTCTTCCAGTGTTGAACATGTTCTGAAGGTCTTGCAAATGTTGTCACATTATGACAACCAGACCACTGCAACTTTCTCTAATAATCCTTCTTATGAATCCACTTGAAACATAACACTCCTGTCACATTTGTCAAAACAATTACACTATCCCTGAACAATAAGCAATAATACAAGCACCTTGCGCTTTATTAAAGCAATTACACCATTCATATAACAGAAGACAACAACAAATGTAACTCAAATGCAACAAATGTGCATGAACAGACTCAAATAATCTTATTATTGAATCCAAAACATCATTAGAATTCAGTCATGGAGACAATTATCAGCTAAAATAACATGACAGGACAATTCAGAACATACACTTTTAGATTAAAAATGACTGATAGTCATATTTCCCCCTAGCTTTACAATCTACCCATAGCTTTTGCCTGCCTTGTAGAGCTTTCAAAAATTGGAACCCTGTACAATGAAAAGAGAAGAGAAGATATAGAAAAAAGAAGAATGAAGGCAGCCCTAAAACTAATCTGAAAATGCCATCTGGAATCTTCATTCACCGTTGATCAACAAATCTGCAAAATATCTTCTCCTTTTCCTCCTTCAATAAAATTTATTACTCAAAACAGCCTTTTCCCATCATTGCCTAGCAATAGAAAATTTGCCCATGTGGAGATTCTTCAAATTTCATCCAGCTGCTCAAAAATTTATTTCCCATGCACAAACTGTTTCAACCTTTTTTACTCTTTTCCCCTTTGCAAAAAACATGATGCATACTTTATAATGTTGCATTATTGTTTTACTATTTTATTCATCCTCAATGAATAAAATATTATATCTTTACTTAATTGCAATTTACAGTTTACATATTCATTTGTTCCCCCCAACAATATAAAATATTCATCATAATGAATATTTTACTCAATATATAAAATTATCCCCAACAATGAATATTATTTTTCCACCTGTTGAATTCCCACTCCATTTTATTCTCACGTGCACTTTATATTTTCAATTTAAAAATAATACTTCCATTTACCCACTGTGGATAAAATACTCTACGTGAAAATAAAACACTCGTGCCTTTTAAATATTCACCTTCTGCATTATTTGGGTAAATATTTAAATTTTATCCACTAAATAAAGTGAAAACCCATTAAAAACTCCCGGGACCCACCTCCGTTTCATATCCCAAACATTAACTTTATTAAATTTTATTAAAATTTTAAGTTTGAAATCTCTTCCCATGCTCGCACACCTCGCAAGAGTTTTGCTTGCGTCAGCATTCCTCTTGCAAGGCTTGCGAGGCATGCCCTAATCCCTTTGTTTTTTTGGAGTTCCTGTACATTCTTCCATAGACTGCAGGTCCCTGTTGCTCATGCCTCCGGTGGTCTCCATCCACTCCATTCGGTGCATTGACTTTCACCTATTCTTCTCCTCCCTTGAGACCCTTCATCCGCTTGGCTGGTTGTGGGCCTCTTCCTCACCTCATTTGTTGGCTTCCATGTGGGTAGTGTCCCCTCTCCACAGGCATTTTCGAGCCTTCTGAAGATGTTGGATCGGCCATCATTGCAGGCACCTCCTCACACTGCTGGCTTTTGCCCACATCCCTCTCTAGCTCACACACTCGCGTGCCTTCCACTCTGCCTCTTTCATTGGCCACGGGTTCCCCTGTTTGGCTACGCCATTGCATTGGCCGCACCACTCCTCCATCAAATGCAAGTTGTGTCTTCACTGTTGGCCATGCCTCACTCACCTGCTGCTCCCCTGGTTACATTTTCTTATGCTCTATGGACTTCTTTACCTACTTCCACCAAGGCTCCTCATACCTGGTCATTTCCCTGTTGGCTTCATAGGTTCCCTATCACCCTCTTCTGGTGTATGATGGTCTCCATCTACTAGCATTTCAATTCATTTGTAATTTCCTGAAGGTTTCCAATGCCTCTGCATACAAATTTCATTTCACAGATTTGTTTCCTTCTCTCACAAAGGCATGGCAACATAATCATACAGCCTTTGTCAAGTGCCTTTGCATAAAAGTCTCTAAGGCCTTTTGAATAAATCGATTTTGAAACATACAAGCCTTGCTGTCAGGAAAATTTGAACAATGACAACCTTCCTCCACTAATGTTTTGAATTGAAAACATTCACTCTGTTATAGAACAAACTTTCCCTCCCTTTACAAAATTTCATTGCTTAGAGCATTTTTAAAAATCCAGTTAAGTAGTTGTATTTTGAATGCATCTCTTAAAAACACATGTAAACATCCATGACATTAAGAATACTGAATTCCATTGGTCAGGCAGAAGACAAGTATTATATGTACCTCCACAATTCACTTGCATTTTCTATTATCATCTTTAGGAAATACTGAACAAACAATTCACCAACATTTACTGTTCTTACAACCCTGACTGCAAAATTCTATTTGAAGAGCTCCACAACAATGCAAAGCATGTCGAGCCCCATGTGGGTCCGGCTAATTTTTTTTTCGTTTTGAAACAAACTTCACCTTGAAATGATCTAACACTATGTTTTGAATACTCGTGAAGTTGAAAAATGATCTGGGTCCACCTCAAAAATTGTTTTCTGACACATTTGAAAAATGGTCAAAACAGGCCAAGTTGCTTTAGGAATCGATCTTAAAAATTGGGCAAACGACCTCGTGAGACCTTAAAAAATTGCAAGAACATAGTCATTTGACCCAAAAGTACAGTACAAAAGACAGTTTAGAGAAACAGATCACAAAGAACCAGATATTAATCGGCGAAGTTGCCTGATTAAACTTTTTTGAAACAACTATTCTTAACCGATTGAAACTTATCCAACTGCCTATTTCTAAAAACAAGAAATCAACTCCTGGTGAGCTGCCATCAGACATAGTGGAACATTTAAGTACCCTGAGCATGTGTGTAGAAGGAATTACTTTGAAACATCACTGGTCAAAAGATACTGATGGTCGAAGTTGGCCTCTCAGAAAGGTTGTCAGGAATGCAGATACAAAACAGAACAATCTGCATTTGGTTTCGATCTGCTAAAAATAGCAAATCAAATCATGAGGCTCTCAAAAATGACACTCGATATCATTATGATATGGGGACTATGGAACAACATTCATTTTGACACGACAGTAAACTGGTTGGAAAAACCAAGCTCAAACAGGAAGTTGTTTCGCAAAACAATCTGCATACAGCAGAATAGTGCAAAAACCTCCCTGCTTCACTTTTTGAAATTCTATCAGAACTCATCGTGGGAAGCTAAAATTTGACATGATTGCTCACATATGTCAATGGAATATGTCTGCAAATGGGTTTTGCATGAAAATCAGCAGGCTTCAAATTCTCACCCTCCAAAGTGGGTCACTCAGACTGATTTGTTAGGTGCACCTCTAAAAGTGCAGAAGCAAAATTTTGAAATAGGCATCTCAAATTTGCAAAATTTGAGGGTGTCAATAGTGGCTCCGACTAGGGATGTATGCCCCCTATGGGCATAGCAAGATCCTAGATCTATGGGGAGAGTAGACCAAATACTAAATCCATCAGGTGTCCCCAAACTACTCCCCTTTATTCAGCCTTATTTTTTCAATTTCATCTGATGACCCCGGGTCACCAAATGAAAGAATGAGAATTAGCATTTACCTCTGTCAAACACCAATCTATTGAAAGAGCTGATCCTCCCTCAAGTCATGCTTGCATCTGTCAAACCATAACAACATAGGTGACCTTCTTACAAACAGAGAAATGTGGTAACCACTGAAATTTACCTGATTACACACACTGCCACTACAATCTTTGTCATTCTTCATTGCATAATCAATCACAAATTGCAAGCTTCCATCATCGCATGACATATATGTGTTACATTCATCATATGTAGTATTTTCAAATTGAAAATAACATTTGTTGTTATTCATCTCATTGTCATGTTCTGTAAAAACACTTTCCAACTGAACTGGAAACTGAAAAAGTTCAAACTCCTCCAAGTAGCTGACACCAGGATGTTCAACCTTACCAACAACATCTGTTTCAAATGTAAAACAATCATAAGAGGTGCCCTCAAGGAGTTCATCAAATTGTTCATTTCCTTGCTCGAGACCACATTCCAACCATGTGTGAAATGTATCATCAGAACTCTCAGCAAAGAGTGGATTATCTCTCCACCAATAGGTTTCATCATTTCTAATCTTCAATGAATATGGAGGCTCATCAAACAATGGATTCTCCATTATATTCATTTCTAAAATAGGAGTCTTAGCCTCCTCAGCATGAATGTCTAAATCCTTCAAGTCATCATTGCACTCAAACTCGCTGCAATCACTAGAAGAACAGATAGACACATCTTCAAATTCATTCCCATCCTCATCTAATATAAAACTTTCCAAGTCTACTTCATTCAAGCTAGTATGGCTAGCATAAGAAAAATCAGCATGATTTTCAACCTTGGTAATATTGTAATTAGGATTGCATAGTTCTAACACATTGAATGATGAATACATTATCTCATCATCACTTTTATCATCAAACAAATTACCAAATTCATTAGTACCATTGGATTGCAAATGAACCCCCTCTGTGATCTCATCACTAGAACAACCAATAGTTTCATTACATGGTGTGAGATGCCAATCATCTGAAACTATTTCTATCTCTGCTTCGCATAAACAGTCATGAGCAATAAAAGCATAAACAGGTTCATCACCTTCTCCATCATTATAAGGGCATTCATAATCAACAGAAGAGTAATCAATTTGACATTCATTAGCATCCCCATCACAAGACAACTTATCACTACACAAACCATGCTCAGATTCCTCAGAGCAGGTTTTTGAACTTTCATCTTCAATGTCTTGTTCACTAACTTGAAAAGGAATGTCATCAACATTTGTATCATCTTCACAAACCAAAATAGGACATGGAAAGATGTCTTGTACCTCTTTCATTTCTTCATTACACAAAATATTGCAAGAAAAAATTTCATGCATATTTATTTACTCATCAATCCATGTATCTTCTTCCTCATTACTTCTACAAAGATCTGCACATGTGCTTATTGTAAGTTGATTACAGTTAGTGTCCTCATTCATACAACAAACATCTTCATTTTGAGACACTATATTTTGTGCAGATTGTGATGATGGAGAAATTGGAGCAGCAACATCATTACCCTCTTGACAAGAATTTTTACTAGTTGCTCCATGAGTTCTTTTTTCTTGAGGTGTGTTAGGATGATGAACACTTACAGCCCTATGACCTTTCATCATTGAAAACCTCAAATTGTTTTCAGTGTCTATAACCATCTGATATGCTTGGAGTAGGGTTGTAGACTCTTTGTCCCTCAACAGATAACTCATCTTTTTGTCAAATGCTCCTAAGTACACAACCAAACATTCAGCATCATTTGGCCTTATGTTCTCTAGGATCTCTCTAATGATCATTGAAAATCTAAGATTAAAAGATGAAACTAACTCATCTTTCTCTTTCTCCATATTCATGAACTTTTTCCTTATCAGAATAGGGTTAATCCTTTCTCCAAACTCTTCCATGAACACTGTCTTGAGCTCTTCCCATGAATGAACGAAAGAGGCTGGTAAATAAGAGAACCACTCTCTTGCATCTCCTCTCAAGGAATGAACAAATAGTCTCATGATCACATCTTCGTAATCAATCTCATAATCATCCATCACATTGCTGAACTCTTGCAGATGTTTAATTGCTGATTCGGCCTTATCACCAATGAACCTTGGTAATCTATTTATGAATTTAGCTGGAATGTCATTTGGGTAACCATTAAGGTCACTGAAATTGATAGCTCTGTACCTTCTAGTGCTAAAACCTCTTTGACAATCTAGCTGGGACTGATCACAAACCATAGTTCCATTTGGACCCATGTAAGGATGCATGTATTGAGGCATCTTGAATTGCCTTTTTTCAAATTTTACATATCAACTCTACAATTGATGATTCATTTGCCCTATTTCTACCTTTCACAACAATCTTAGAATATTACAATGCATGATTCAAATGCATTTATATATGATATCTATTTAGTGGGCAAAGTTAGAACAAACATACTTCTCCAACAAGATATATAGGATGCAAAATACAACTCAGAAGTATGCAAATTAAATGTTACTATTCTTTCCCTGCTTTAGTGCTAATCACTCAATAGGGAACCCAATTTTTTTGCCTAAGATGTTCAAGTATGGTTTTCATATAGAAGTTCTTGAAAACCAAAAGTGAAGAATACCTGGATACTTTGTAGTTGCTGCAAATTGTCTTCCTGACTGGTAAGATTTGTAGATCTGAAAATTTCTTTCAATTTTCAACAAGTTCTATAAAACAGAGTCGCCAACTCTTTTCACAGAGGACTGAACTTCAAGTAGTATGAAGTTATTTTACAGTTAAACTTTTTTCTGAGTTCCTTTCCACTAGCAGAACACCACAAATTACAAAACTATTCAAGTTCACTGCAACAAATTCTCCAAGCCTGAAATCCTTCTTCTCTTGAACAAATTCAGAATGACAAAGTGTTTGACTCTATGCACTGACTCTTAAGGCTAGATTCTGCAATTAGAATTTTCTCAAATTCTCCTTAGCGGAGTCGCCATTCTGTTGGTGTTTAAAATCCACATAGAGATTGCAGATCTCTAAGAGGTAGCCAACCCCTATCAAGGAAAACTACAACCACTAGTGGTCAACTGATAGGAAATGGAATGGATACACATTTCCCCTACACTTCAGGATCTGTAAGACCTAGGGGGGTAACCCTTTAGCAATATCAAACAATCTAGACACACAAGCAACATGATATTGCTTAATAGATTATGCTCTCACAAAATTGCTGAGAAACCTAAAATGTCACTCAATATTGGCAAACAATTGAAATGAATTTCACTAATCAGCAAGGAGAACATGACAGACACAACTGTCCAAACACTAAGAACAAGAATGATTTTACAATTAAAATAGTTTCTAAGATGCATTAAGCTGCATAATAAATCAGTGCCAGTTCTAGGCCATGGATTCAAACACATAAAACGAATTCTCTAGCAAACAATCCTCAACCAATGGATTTAACTTGTTGATGCTTTGCATCAACTGTTAGTGCCTTGTAGCAACAATCCCTTTCTCATCATCAATCAGATTCTTCTTATCAAATCCTATCTGCACACTTGAAATCACAATCACCTGCTCAAAGTATTTTAACCATTTCCTTGAAACAGAATAGTGAACAGACAAAACAATCTCATGAAACTTGAGATGATAAACTCAAAGACACTTTGTATTATTGAATTTATATGACTAAAAGTGTATAAAAATGGAGACAATTTGATGACATTCATGAATGTGGAAGTACTTTCATGATATTAATTGCATAAATGGTTGTATTTACTCTTGAATTCATAAATTTATAGCTTACAGACTCAAACAATGACTCAAAAAATACAAATCTCTATCTACACAGTCCAATACAAAATTTCATAACCTTTTACAATGAGAGAATGATAGAAGATATAGAAAATAGAGGAAATAGAAGAAGCCCCAAATTTGATTAGCAATTGCCATCTGGAATCTTTATTCACCGTTGATCAATAATTTTGCAAAATATCTCCTCCTCTTCCTTCCAGCAACAAACATTCTCTCAAACAACATCTGCTCATGATTGCTCAGCAATAGAAAATTTGCCCATGTGGAGATTCCTCTTATTTCATCCAGCTGCTCAAAATATCTCCCGTGCACCAATTGCTTCTATTTTCTGTTCTTTATTTGCTGCAGCAATAATTTGGCAAATAATGAACATAAAATAGAAGCAATTGGTGCATGGGAGATATTTTGAGCAGCTAGATGAAATAAGAGGAATCTCCACATGGGCAGATTTTATGTTGCTGGGCAATCATGAGTAGATGTTGTTTGAGAGAATGTTTGTTGCTGGAAGGAAGAGGAGGAGATATTTTGTAGAATTATTGATCAACGATGAATAAAGATTCCAGATGGCAATTTTTGATGAAATTTGGGGCTTCTTCTATTTCCTCTATTTTCTATATCTTCTATCATTCTCTTATTGTAAAAGGTTCTGAAATTTTGTATTGGACTGTGTAGATAGAGATTTGTATTTTTTGAATCATTGTTTGAGTCTACAAGCTGTAAATTTATGAATTCAAGAGTAAATACAGCCAGTTATGCAATTAATATCATGAAAGTGCTTCCACATTCATGAATGTCATCAAATTGTCTCCATTTTTGTACACTTTCAGTCATATAAATTCAATAATACAAAGTGTCTTTGAGTTTATCATCTCAAGTTTCATGAGATTGTTTTGTCTATTCATTGTTCTGTTTCAAGGAAATGGTTAAAATACTTTGAGCAGGTGATTGTGATTTCAGGTGTGCAGATAGGATTTGATAAGAAGAATCTGATTGATGATGAGAAAGGGATTATTGGTGCAAGGCACTAATAGTTGATGCAAAGCATCAACAAGTTAAATCCACTGGTTGAGGATTGTTTGCTGGAGAATTCATTTTATGTGTTTGACTCCATGGCCCAGAACTGGCACTGATCTATTATGCAACTTAATGCATCTTAGAAACTATTTTAATTGTAAAATAATTCTTGGTCTTAGTGTTTGGATAGTTGTGTCGATCATGTTCTCCTTGCTGATTAGTGAAATTCATTCAATAGTTTGCCAATATTGAGTGACATTTTAGGTTTCTCAACAATTCTGTGAGAGCATAATCTATTAAGCAATATCCTGTTGCTTGTGTGTCTAGATTGTTTGATATTGCTAAAGGGTTACCCCCCTAGGTCTTACAGAGCCTGAAGTGTAGGGGAAATGTGTATCCATTCCATTTCCTATCAGTTGGCCACTAGTGGTTGTAGTTATCCTTGATAGGGGTTGGCTACCTCTTAGAGATCTACAATCTCTATGTGGATTTTAAACACCAACAAATCCCAAGCCTTTTCCATCTTGCCATCTTTGCGTAGTCCATTAATAACTGCACCAAATGTCACTTGACTAGGAAAAGGACCAAACTCTGTCATTTGTACAAACAAATTGTAGGCTTCATCCATTTTTCCAGCCTTGAAAAAGCCATCTATCAAGCTAGTATAAGTGTATGTGTTAGGAAAACAACCATCTTGTATCATTTTGCATACTAATGCTAGAGCGTCATTTACTCTTTTTACTTTGAAGAAGCTATCAATTAGGATGCTATATGTAATAATATTTGGATAACAATGAGAACATCTCATTCCAACTAATAATCTGAGAGCTTCATCTTCCCTATCCACCTTGAAAAGACCATTAATTAGGGAACTGTATGAAATAGTATCTGGAAAGATGCCTTCTTGTATCACTTGAGCTAACAATACTAAAGCTTCATCTACCCTCCCTTTCTTGCAAAGAGCATCAATTAGGGTGTTGTAGGTAACAATATTAGGAAAGCAATGGCTATTCCTCATTTTGTGCAAGAGCTCATGTGTTTTCTCAACTTTACCCCATGTACACATAGTCTTTATGAGGGTGTTGTAAGTGATGACATTTGGATGGATGCCCATCTCTTCCATTTTAGAAAAGAGAGAGTAAATTCTACGGAGGTTGCCATCATGCCCAAGACTGTCCAAAAGCACATTGAAGGTTACAACAGTGAGAGGAAGGCATTTAGTAATGGCTAAATGGAAGAGGTCCCACGCCTTGTTTGTGTTGCCCGATATATAGAGGGCCTTAATGGATTTATTCAATTGTAAAAACTTGTCAGTGTGTGGGGGGTTGTGGATGTTTGTAGAGGAAGATAGAGGGCGTAGGAAGAATGAAGAGAAATAAAAAGAGGTTACATGTTTCAAGATTGGGAGTCGACATTTCATGGTGATGTTGGTAGCAGAGAGGGTGATTTATGCCTGCAAATTTCTTTTCGCTTGAAATGAACCCTAATTTCTCTTTCCTTCACTTGTCCAGCATGGAAATAGCCCACAATTTCTAGATGCCAATGTTTTCTGGGTGTTGTATTTTTATTTTTTTATGTCTGTAAGCGGGCAGAAATAAAATATAGCTTAGAGTATAAGGTTTCCATTGATATCAATGTTGTCAAGAGGGGCTTTATTGATTATTGATTAGTGAATTTAGAATTCGATTTATATATTGATTTATTTTTTAAATCTTTATTTTATATTAGAAAGTGAAGTTGAATGATTTAGTCTCATATGTAAGCACATATATGGTGTGTTGAGTTCAAGTCACAATATAACTAGCACTTGCATATAAAGGAGGTTCAAGGATTATGTTGATAGAAAATTATATGTATGTTAATAAGTTAGAGAGTGCGTGTTTGTGCATGGGTGTGTATGGATTAAACAATTAATAATTAGTGCTAAATAATAGGCTGAAATAAACTTAGAGAAATCTAGTTTTTTTCCACTTAGACAAATATGAATTTTTTCTTTAATAGGCTGAAATAAACTTAGAGAAATCTAGTTTTTTTCCACTTAGACAAATATGAATTTTTTCTTTAAAGAAATTGGGTATTATTTGATTTTGAAATATTTGCATGGAAATTTAAAATATAAAACAATGCAAATGAAAAAATAAAGTTGACATCTAATTAAAAAAAACAGTGTGAATAAAAATAGAATGTTCCCATCTAGTTGGAAAATCAATATGTATGTGGCTTTTACATGATAAGTGAGATTTTGGAGGCTTTCACATGATATTTTAGAGGATTTTACTATTAAATGGCACCTAATTTACCATTAGATGATAGCTGAAACTTGTTTTTTGACAACTCAAGAGTGGTTTGGAGGTGTGAGACTTGTTTCAAGCTCAAATCGCACACTATATGTAGCCTATCGGCTAAAAATGATAACTAGCACTTGCACCTAAAAGAGGTTCAAGGATTACGCCAATAGATTTTTTCCACTTAGAGAAATCTAGATTTTTCATTTACAAAAATTGGGTATTATTTGATTTTGGTTTTTGAGGATTTCACATGATATTTTGGAGGATTTTACTTTTAAATGGCAGTTGATTCATCAGTTGTTGAAACTTGCTTTCTAGCAACTCAACAGTGGTTTAACGGTGAGTAAATCTTATTTTCAAGTATGAGATAGGTTTACCAATCAATTTTGGACTTGGAAGTCCACAGGGGAAGCCTATGGACTAGTTATATTTGGCTTATTACAAGTTTTCATAAAATCTTAAAGCTTCACATGTACAAATGATATGTATTTTGGGACCAAATCAAACTCCTATATGAATTTACAAGATTAAAAGATAAAAGATACTGCATGCATAATGCCTAGTGCAATTTATATTAATGTATTGTCAATGCATGAAACAAACCATACAATACTTAAAACCTAGATATATATGGAGTTAGTGACATAAATAAAAAGAGGTTAGATGTTCACTTAGCTTTGTTTGTCTAATATATTTACAATTAGATGTTAGAATCTAGAATTGGATTTCTATTATAAATGATTTGATTAACCTGTTTTCTCATATTTATGATGTTTAAAGATGTGAATATATATTTTTAGTCTAATCTGACATAATTTTATCTATCCTATTACAATTTTGTCTTTAGTTATTGTAAAATCCTAAGACCTTCACACAAGCAAATGATATCTATTTTGAGACCAATGCAACTCTTAGAAGTGCCTCTTGAGATATATTATAAAAGGCATGAACCATGAATTTCTTTGGCTTTGAGTCAAACTCCTAATATAATGCTATTTAAAAATATTGAAAAACAAAAGACATACTAATGCATAATGTCTAGTGTAGTTTTTATTATAGTAGATTCCAAAATTGCAAATTTTAAATTTGTTTTGTTGTTGTAAAGTCTAAAATTGCATACTTTACAAATTATACTCTTTGTTACACACTTATTTTTAGTGTCCACACACTTGACATGTTTTAATTTAGATTTAACCAAATCTTTAATTTTCCTACCCATTGTCAAGATGCCAATTAACTATAGCTTGCCTAGTTTGTGTTTGTGCATATTTCATAGACCTATTGAAATTTTATGTTAAATAAATGTTAATACAATTATGAATGGATATATTTACATGTTGATTTTATAAATATGTTATTTTAAGCAATCCTCTAGAATTTCTCAAGTCTATATTTAAATTATGATTTTTGGCTATTCTCCCTCCCATGAGTTTGCTAAAGCATCTTTCTATTTTCTAATTCTTGCCACTTTCTTCCATAGCATATGTTACTTATTTATTGTCACCACAATTAATTCTCGTGAACTTGTAGCCTCTCACCCATTTACCAAACAATTCACTTGGCATCATTGGCAAGCTTCATAACCCTTACTTCCTTTATTCACCATAGCATGAGAAACAATGGTAAAATACTTATAAGAATTCCTACAATATTTTAATTATCTACACTTTCTACACATAAGCTATCACACACCCAATCTTTGTAGATTGCATGTATAGTTGAAATACACCATTTAATAAGGATTTGATTGAGACAAATTCCCAAGTAGTTCTAACGTGTTTTCTTACCCAAAGCTACAAGTTTGGTTTCATTTTCTCTCTACAAGTACACCAGACTCTAGATTTGTAAACACAATCACAACCTGCAAGTCGACATGCATGACCTTAAAAAATTTGAAGTCTCTTTGAGAAATGGTTACCATTGCATTAGTATGGTTAGTAATGTAATTGTATAGTGTCTACCATGACATAGATTGCCACCACAAAACCCATTTTTTTTCTTCACAAATTAGAACAAATCATTGTCACCATATTAGAAGAAATAACTTACCCACACAATCCCTATAATGAGATTTTCAGTATTAAGGATTTTCTAATAAATTAGTTAGGATTTTCAAACCTCATTTATCACAATATCATACAAATTTATATCTTTACTAAATCTTCCTCTACCTCTTACTATAATTTTTTATTTTTGAATAACTTCTCATTAACCTTTAAGGAATATTGATATGCCTCGCCTAGAGATATCACCTTGGTTAGAGTTGTTTATCCTTGATTTGGAATCTTAGTCCATAAAAAATATCTTACAACTTCTTTCTCCTTTTCTTCTTGCATTTTTGTTATAACTTTTAAGTATAAAATGTAACACCCCTCCATTTTGCTTCTTGTTCAAATTGCTTTATGCTATGTTTGGTTGCAATTACTTTGATACTAGATACATTTTGTTATGGTGTTTTGATCGTTACTATTGAGTGACAAATATTATTGTGAGATGTAGTTATCTGATTATTGTTTCACATGCATTATAGATTAATGATGTTGTAGAGTTAACATGAGATGTTATTATGAGATTATTGGAATTATGATGGAAGTGTCAGTTTCGATGAGTGTATTGGTGAAGAAGATGGGTTCGCATCACTCGCTTGCGAGCGCCCTACGAATCTGTAATTCCTTCTTCACGGTGTGTATTATATGCTGGATATATTGTATGATGTTGTTTACTTGGTTGCAAGATTGCAGGTACATGACATCGACTCCACCTGGTTTCACAGGTTTGAGCGTGTCGATCCAACGGTTAAGTTGAACGGGAGATAGTAGCTAGGTAACATGTGTCAAGTCTATACCCTACCCTTAGTGTGTCATCAATTGTGTGTGTCGAGTCATTGTCTGTCTTGCTTTGATGTTATTTAATTCTGAAGCATTCTTGAGTTGGAAATAGATATTTAGAATAATTGCATTTAAATCATGTTGATGGTTATTTAATTTAAATAATGCAATGTGGATAAAAGTTTATACTTAAATTAATTAATTATATTTAGTTTATTTAATTAATTAAATTTAATCCAAGGGGTTGAATTTAGTTATTAAATAATTAAATTAATTAATTAAACGTGATGCAAGAGAATGAAAAGAAATAAAAGAATTAAAATTAAATTTGGAAATTAATTCCAACGTGTGGGAATTAAATTAGAAATTGTAATTAAATGTTTATTTGGAAAATTGGTTGCAACTTTGAAAATTAATTTATTATTTGAAATTTCATTTTAAATTGAAAGTGGGTTTTGAAAAGTGAAATTGAAATTGAAATTAAAATTGAAATTGAAAGTGAAATCGAAATTGAAAAATTGAAATTGAAATTGAAATATCTAATTTGCATGTAATGTGAATTAGGGTTGTAAATATTGAAATTGAAATTGAAATTGAAATATCTAATTTGCATGTAATGTGAATTAGGGTTGAATTAGGTATTTTTGATTTATAAGAATACATGTTTTAATTTTAGGGCAAGAAAGTTTTTAGAAAATACATTTTTACAGCAGGAAAGAAATTTTGGAAAATTTGCACAAGGGTTTGAAGAAAGTTTGATTGTAGAATTGATTGAAGGAAAGATTGTTTGCATTTGTTGGATTTTGGATTGGATTCATTGGAAGATTGAAGAAAATTCAGGAAATCTTTGGAGGAGGCTTGCAACAAAAATTCATCTCTTCCTGTAGCTTCTTGTACCAGGTTTTCCTCTTTGTATTTTATTGTTCTTGATTGTTTTTTTTTAAATAGTAGTGATTAAAGATTTGTTTGTTAAATCTATTTTAGAAAATAAATTTGATATTAGAGGAAAAGAATTAAATAAAGTTACAGACTTTGCTTGTGAAAATTCTTGAGTGAAAATTGTGAAAACCTTAGTTGAATTTAAATTATTTGGAGAAATTGATTTTATTGTTATTGAAATTAAACATAGAGATTGAACAAGGCATTTAGAATATTTTTAGAAAATGAAACCCTCTGTTATTATTAAAAAACGGATTTTAAAATCTGCAGTATAATTATATTTTCATGGTAAAATGGTCTGATTGCGTCGCCTATAACTTCACTTTCACAAACTGGGTTTCTAGGAAATTTAAAGGGTTTTTGCATTTTGAAATGTTCTTACTCCTATCCAAAAATGGGAAATACCCAGATCGTATTTTTTGAGTTATGCTTGAAACATGAGACTATTGTTAAGATATTTTCCCATGACTGTTCTGAAAACAAAATAATAATAAATTGATATTTATAAATATTAATATTTTATGTATTGTTATTATAATATTAAAATATTATTTAATAATATTTTATATTATAATTTATAATACTAAAGTATTATATTTATTTATATTATTTTAAATAAAATTTGTATATTAGATTAGTGAAATTAAAATTATAAACATATGGGGAAATTAATGTTTATTTTAAAATGGCATGTTAAAGTTTAATTGAAGGAGTTAAATATTTGATTTAAAGAATGCATAATTTAAAATAGAATTGTGAAATTTAAATCTATATGTAAAAGGTTCAATTATTAATTTGATTTAATTGGAAAAATATATTTATATTTTGGAATATTGATGATAAAGGATATTTTATTTTGAATTAAACAATTTAATATTCTGTAAAGAATAGAAGAAATGTTAATGATTAAATATATTTAAATATATTAATTTATATTTAGTAGATATATAGTGAAGGTATATATCCATTTGAGAGAATAAATAATATTTTATATTATTTTATTCTGTTGTTTGCAAATTGGGTATTATTAGTGTTTTAAAAGAAATGATTAGTATGTGTAGAAAATGTATAGAAAAAGATATTTTTTAATAGAAGTAATTACTTGATTTAAAAGAAAATATTTATTTTGTTAATATGATTGAAGAAAATATATTGAAATGTATATATATATCCATGAGTATTTTCAATCAGTATTTACCTTGTTTTAATTGAGTGCGTGTAATTTAGCTTTGCATGAAGAATTTAAATGATAAATTTTGAATGTATGGTCAAAATTGATAAGGAAAAGGATATTTAAATATATTGAAGAATTATAGAAATATTTATATTTAAATGTTTGTTTTATTTAATGAGATTTAATTAGAAACAATATGAATGCGTGGCCAAATAGACAAGCCAAAAGATATTTTTATACATTGATGAAATTGCATGTTTTTAAATGGATGGTTGATGAGACATAGACTCTGGATAGAAAATTGGAAAAGATTGTTTGCAATAGTGTTAGGTTGCATTATAAGTAAATTTAGGAAATAACTAAATTGAAAAAGGCAAATAGTTATTATGTTCTATTTAGTTCTATAGAGTAATCTAGCCATTGTGAATGGAATATTAATGGTGTCTATATAATATGGAGCAAATATATATATATATATATTCAGTGTAGAATTCATTATCGTATTTTATTTTATAAGATGTATGCAATATATTATTGAATAAAGATTTAAAAATGGATTGATTAGTGTATATGGAAAATTGATAGAGAAACAATATGTTATTATATTAAAGTGATTGAATGTGCTAAATAGAAAATTGAATGAGATGTAAGATTTGGTTAGGAAATGGAAAAAGTTTACTTGCATGGATTTGTGTCGAGTTAAAAGTAAATTAAGAAGTTGTTTTATTGATGAAGCAATCAATTATGTTATTTATTAATTTCTATTTAGATTAATTGAATCATTGTGATTGGATTATGAAAGAGGTATGAATTTAGTATATCCAAAAGTAGTATCTTTCTCATGATTATCTTAAAGGATTTAATTCTCTGTATTCAGTAAAGGGAAGTAAGTTTAATTGTTTTAGATTCCAATAATGAAAAGGGAAATAGAGGTTATGATTATTTTTAGATGATCTAGTTAATGTGTCTTTGACTTTTCTACACTACCTATTGAATAAGTATGGATTTAGGAAATCCAAATAGTAGATTTGATTGATGACTTGAATGCTTTTGTTGCTATGTCGTCAAGTTGCATTGTTGGTTTTGGGATTTAGTGTTAGTCCTAAATTATAAGTCTTCCAGAAGAACTAAGAGGATAAGGGTTGTTGAATCTTTAAGCCATCCAGTTGTTTTCCCTTGGGTAGTGCATGGCGTCTTTTTAGTTTTACCCGGTTTTCATGAACGGGGATGTTTGCACCTCCTTGGTTTAGGAGCGGATTATGGGATCCGTGTCTCCTTGTATGGAGTGACCTTGTTATGTGGTTTCATCTTGTTGCCTCCTGTGAAAGGAGTGGACTATGTGTTGTTGCCTCCAAGATGTTTGGAGTGGGATATTTTGTACCTCCTGTGAAAGGAGTGGACTGTGTTATTTGCCTCCAAGATGTTTGGAGTGAGTTTCTATTATTTGTATCCTCCTTGTGTTGGAGTGGATTATGATGCCTAGTTGGTATGCACTTGTGTTTCCCTTGGTGGATTTTTTGGGTGTGTGTTGTCCATTAGAAGAGTGGCTTTTGTTAGGGGCCGGAGCCCAAAGTGGTAAACCGGGTAACCTTCAAAAGTGAGTTAATCAAGTGATAATTAAATTAATGTACTTAGATGATTAGGATGCAGTTCACACTAATCAAGATAATTTAATCCTCACTCATAGACGCAAGGGCTTGTTTAGACTTGGGATGAGTGAGAAGGCCTGGAATGGCAAGATCAACTATCTAGTTCTTGCGAGAGGTAGTTGATTCCGCATGAGTGAGTATGAGTGTCGGGATTCGGTTGAGGCCACCAGGATTACTTGTGCCGGAGCCTATGAAGAATGCCCAGAGGAGATCTCATGACAAACCTTGCGATGACACTCTATCTATGACAACTGTTGTTAATTATTTTATGTGTATGGTTATTTGAACATACTTGATCTACTTTATGTCTGGAAGCAATGTGACCTATGTCAGTGATGTTGGAGTTGTACTTGTATTGTACTTGATTTGTATATGTATTGTATTTGATTCGTACTTGTATAGTGAATGAGTTGTACTTGTTAATTCATTTGGTTGGTTATAACAGTATGAGTCAGTTTGAGTCTGCCTTTGGTTAGAGGTAGTAGAATCTTGTCCATGTTACTTTGTTACTATCTCCTAGCATGGGGGGTGGGCCTTCGGGTACCACATTGGTTGGGTGGAACATGCACCAAAACCGTTGGGTCCCCATCTATCTTCAGTACTTGGTGGCGAGACATCCAGATGGACAGCTCGCGGTTCTTGTTGTATTATCTTGCATTGTAATATTTTAACTTGTATAAGTTATTTTATCCCTCTTATGTTTATGAGGTGGAATTTTGTAATTGTAATATTTTGTACTATTGCCTCATTCTGGGAATGAGTGATGTAACTATTGGTTTAAGATAATGTTTATGAGATTGTACCTTGGTTGATTATCTTATTATGTTATGTGGTATTCTTATGATGTATGATGTTTATATCATAAGGTTCATAATGTTATGGTTATATGTAATATGTAAGTGTGGGTTTAAGTAATCCTAACCTTGTAGCCTTAGAGGTTGTTGTGAACTAGTAAGTGAATGTGGATGTTAAATGCACTTTATAAAAAAAAATTGGTTCGCTTAAGATGTTAATTACAACTTCCTTTAGGGTTACTTGGCGGGGCATTACATAAAATCTCTATAGAAAACTCCTTTTGTCTCAAATTTGAAATTACTTCAATAAGTTTTGTTGATGGTGTGAACGCTTCAGCCTAGACCTGTTCAAACATGGACAAACAAACAAACATTAGTCCTCAAACAAGTTTAAACCAAACGTTCCTTATGAAATTCATTCAAGCACAAGACCAAGAAAACAACATAAAATATCAAATAAAAGCTAATGAAATCTCATTCGAATGCTCAAACTAGCATCCCATAGGGGAATTGACGCTTCTTTGATGTGGAAAGAACCCCTTTCCCAATTCCTTGATAATCTTGATGATGATTGATTGATCCTTGATGAAAAAATCCAATAACCTAGCTATGGATGATGGATTCTATGATGACTTGGATGAAAATGTGAATGAACTTGCATAAACTTGTGGATAATAACCTTGCATCAAAATCTGGATCAAGTTGTGTATCCCAAATCAATAGAGAAGGCCTCCATTTATAAGGAAGAAGGATGGAGGATTGAAGAATAGGATGAATGTGGGATTAAGATTTGAACCAATGGAATTGTGTCACTTGTCAACATGCTAATGAAGGAGAGTGGAGCACATTTTGAACAATGTGCATGTTAAATGCATGTAGGTGAAATTTGAATTTTAAGAGGTGACTTGTGTAAGAGGGGATGTAAGAGGAATTAATGCCAAGTTAGATCAAGAAAAGGACATGTAAGAGCTTTTAATGCCAAGTTGGAGGGAAAAAGTATTTTTAGGATGGAGAATTCAAATAAGTGGAATATGCCATATTTGAATGAAAATAGGAGGAATTAATAAATCAAATAAACTAATTTACATTTGCAACTTGCAAAAGCTAGAGGAATGGAGGATTAGTGTTAGGAGTTAATTAGGACTAATTAACTTAGATGAAGTTAGACATTTGATTTAGATATTTGTGTTTATTTAAATCAAATGAGAAGATATTTGAGATATTAGTAATTTAATTAAATAAAATGATTTATTCAATTAAAAGAGATGGCATTAGCATGCAATTAAATAAAGTTGATTTATTTAATTAAAAGAAGACATTAGGATTTAATTAAATAAAGTTGATTCATTTAATTAAAAGAGGAACATTAATATTTAATTAAATAAAGTTGATTTATTTAAGTAAAAGAGGCAAATGATGAAACAATTTGATAAAGTTCATTATCAGATTTTAAGAGGAATTTTGATGAATTTAATTAAATAAAGATTATTGAATTAAATGGTTAGTAAAGAAATGATTAAGGAAGAATTGGTGTTAGTGAATCAGGATCGAGTGTATGATATCAATCAAGATATTTTGAGTGTCTATAGATGGTATAAGGGAAATATTTCCTTAATATGCTTTATCATTTTAGGCCATAATATTATTTTTTCATTTCCTTGTCTTATTTGGGATTGTTAAAGGTTACCTTAACATAGGAAAACTTGTGAATTAATTTCAATGACAATAAACTTGACTCTCATAGGATCATCTTCCTCCAAGATTTCCATGTTGAAGTATTTTTCAAGCTACTCTACCCAATCTACAAAGATGTCTAGGTTTAATTCTCCCTTAAGTATTGGCGCATCCCACTTAACACTGGACCAATATATGCCTATAAGCTAAATTAATCTATCCATGGAATCATAAGCCCCAATTGGTGCCCTTTGTGTCTCTACTTCATCCTCGAATTCCTTATACATGTTAGACTAATTTCCAAGGCCTCTATTCTCCTAAATATTTATTTATTTGGGTCTCTCCTTATCCTTATTCTACCCATCCTAACTCTACCAACATTAAATCCATCTTAGGCATCTTTATTTACCAAATATTTCCTTTTGTTTCATCTATTTGGACAATTAAAATTAGATTACTCGGTATGAATCCCCTTAAGCTCAACTTCATTCACCTTCTCTTTACCCTTGTTTGACGGGGTAGTTGCTTTTCTTTCATAACAAGAAGTGGTTGCATTAGTGATGAGGGAAACTTCCTTTTCCTTATGCTCTTCTATCCTCATCATTTCCAATAGAGGAACAAAGATCTTGATCTATGAAAATATTTAACTCATATGCACACTGTAGTGTACTTTGGTATGTCACAACTTGAAGCAATTTTATCATTCACCTTTTCTTGCTTATGTTCAATTTTATCCTCTTGAGCATGCGTAGCTTCCTTTTTTCCTTGAGCATCCTTTGTTTTATGATATCTCTAAGCTTTGATGAGGGGAGATACAACCTAGTTTTCAGGTTTCTTAGCATCCTTCCCCTTTATATCCTTATTTTTTATAAGGGTCTAATTTTTCATACCACTATTACCCTCCTTTATGAAAAGGCTACCAGGATTTCCTTGATCATTGTTCCTTGTTTTATTTCTGATATTTTTATAATTAATTTTTACTTGGGCCACAATTGTAGTAGTCAATGATTTCTTCATCTGAAGGTCTTCTTAACCTAACCTTAGACTTTGATTCTAGATTATTCACATCACTGTGATGTTAATTTTCATCATTAGAAAACACCTGTTAGTGATAGGAATAATTTTGATGTCTTTTATCCTAAACATCCATTTATGAACATTCCTCATCTAAAGCATAGCCATCAATTGTCAAATTCATCTCAAACAACATATTTTTTCCTTGCTCTTCAATATGTGAATTTTCACAATCATCATATGATGCTTGGCCCTCCTTTAGAGATTTGTCAGCCATGCTTTGCTAAGGTTAATGGGGTAGATGGAAAGGGTCACACCAAGAGGTTTCCTCTAGAAAATTTACATGGTTCCTCTTCAATGGATTAGCGATTTCCTTATTTTTCATACATCTCTAATTATTTTGGATAGGCGTACCATTGTACCAGTTGGTGTTGTAAGGATGATCTAAAAGTTTGGGAATCTTCTCCTAATTTTAATAATTTGGCCTATCATGAGGTAAACCCTTGTCATTTATGGCTACCTTATAACTGATATCCTTCAAGGCACTCATCACCTTTTCCAATTTATCCTCAAGGGGCGTTGTTTTTCTCTGATGTCCTCTAGGATTTTGAATTTTTTTGATGGAATCCCTCTTGCTTACTTTTCCTAAGGCCTTCCTATTGTTTTCAATGTGACCTACAATTCTAAATGCATCCCTCAAGGATTTAGGGTTCTTGTCCCTTAATTATTCATAACCCATCTTTGGGTCATAAGAATTACAATATAAAACTAAGCACATGGATTCATTAGGCCTCATGTATGGTGGGATTTTGTTGAAAACTCTATTAAATATTGTATTGAATTTAGAGACAAACTCATTTAATCCTTTGCTTATGCTTGTGAAATAATTAATCACAAATCTTGGGTCAGTATTCGTGTCATACCATTCTTTGAATACCCTCTTGATATCATCCCAAGATCCAATGCTTGCATTAGGAAAGCTTTTATACCAATCTATAGCTTCACTAATCAAGGACTACATAAAAAACTTCATGATAACATCCTCATGTTCTACTTCAAAATCATCTAGTAAGTTCCAAAAGATACTTAGATATTCTTCACCACTTACTACACCACTTCCTAAAAACTTAGCAAGGTATGACCTCACTTCATTAGGAACCTAATTCGGGTATCCAGGGATACCTCCAAAATTAATTTGTCTATATCTTTCCATCTGTAAAGGAATTATGCCCAGTGGATTTCCCAACCCATGAATTTTTAGACCTCTTTGATTCTGAGGGACATTTTGTTGTATGTGTTGTTGTTGAGACATAGGAATATATTGTGCCCCTATTTTTGGTGGGGCACTATATTGCACTGAGGACCTGTCAGATACTACCCTTAAGTTTTTGGTACATAACCTTCAATTCCTAAATTTTGTCCCACATTTTGTGGTTGAGATACTCCTCCCATGTGATCATTTTGTTGCAGCTAATGACTGTGTAGGGTTTATCTAAGTACTTGTTTAAATACCAAAGTTCATAGGCATGAAACTTGGACTAGGATTATTTTGTTAGGTAGATGGGTTTACATTTCCTAATGAAACATTTCCCATATTGGTTGTATTAGACACATTTTGTGAGGTAACATTTCGGTGGGGATTACTCCATGTATTCACATCAAAAGTATTCAAAGGGAGGCTTATTTGCTGTCTAGTTCCAACTTGATTCTGGGATGCAAATATAAAGGTGCCACCAATATTTTGTGTAGCTCTCATACTCTCAAGCCTCTTCTTCATATCATCTCTATTTTTTTTAGCTTTTCTAATTCTTTCCTATTCTAATATGTCAATTTCTAATTGCATCTCATTGGTTTATTTTAATAGTTCATCTTCAATTTGAGTTATATTTTTAGAAATAGTAGCTTGTGAAGCAACTGGAGGGGCTTGAGTAGGTATTTGAGGAGGCATACTAGTTGTAAAGTAGGGATTAACAAGGTTTTAAAAGTAAGAAGTATGGCTTTTTGAAGAAGTATGATTAATATAAACTTGTTGTATCATAGAGTTTCCAAAGGGAGGGTTCTAGTCTAAGAGTTCTTTTGAAGGATCAACCCTACTTCAAGTTGGCTTTGTATTCCTTTATTCTATCACTCTTCTCTATGATCTTGTAGGCCCCAAAAATTGTGTATCCATTGCTTCTTCCTCATTTAAAAGAGCATATCTTCTTTGAGGATTATCAGAACTATCTTCACTATGCAAGATATAATCAATATTTTTATCAAAAGTAGGGTCAAAATTACTTGTATCTTTGTGTATCTATGTTTTCCTATTCTTTGTGAGTTATCTTTCAATTTTCCTTGTAGGGTTAGCTTTGTGGAGTGATCTTTTGTCATGCATGATGACAATCTCCTAAGATTTCCTTCTTTTCAACTGGTCCTTTCAATGTGTAGTAAAGTATCAGAGTCACCACCACACTTAATGGTGATTCTATCCTTCTTCAATGCACTTTGACATAAAATCTAGACTTGATAAATTCTATAGGACTTATTTCAACACATGGCTTTGAATAAAAATTTTGACTCAATCCTCTCAAATATAGACCACTAAATATAAATTCCTTCTAATCCCTAGTAGAGTCAGCAATTTATTGGTGGCTCGAATGGGGAGCTTTAAATTTTATAATAATAGATATAACCAAAGATTATTTTTTCTTTCCCTAGTAGAGTCACCAGTCTGTTGGTGTTTCCAATTGATTGTTTGGGTTTTCCTAAAGATTAGCTAGTTCTTATGCTCAAAAACCCTAAGCTAGTGGCCAATGAACAAGAGATAGATTTTGCAATTTTCTTCTCTACACTTTAGGCTCTGTAAAATAGAGGTGAGTTCCCATATAGCATCATTCAATAATATAGTAGTGATTTGAAATTATGCCTTTGATAGATTCTACACACTAATATTGTAGAAGGTAGCTTGATGGGATAAATCATCTTTGAAACCCTCTATAGTTTTTGTAGTTATTTTTAGTGTGGTAATGGGCATAAAACAATATAAATAAATAAAATTAAAAGTTTTTTAAATTTTATATTTGATTTTGTCCTAGCATCAAACTATATGAATCACATTGACTAGTGCCTTATCCACAACAAAGTATATAAATGAGGTAAAACCCTACAACAAACTAATCCAAGTGTCTTCATATAACCATATTTCCTTATAATGAGAAACCAAAAAAATATCAATGTTATCACACTACTTACAAATCCTTATTATACCCACACAACCTTTGATGAATAAACTACAAAAAAATATATTATATTCCTTGAATAGAAGCTAAGAATTCAAGCACCCATAACACAAGACATGATATGATAACTAGACATAACCCTTTCTTATATTGATTGAAAAGAGAGTGTACAATACTGAAGAGTATGATAGACAAATACTAAAATTTGAGACCATATAATAAGTATTTAGGTCATATGTTGTTATTATACAGAAAAATTATAGCATTCCTTCTCTGAGTTTCAGAGGAATTATCTATTCAACTTGAATCTATACAAATATTTTCAAAGAATAAGAATAAAAACCCTTTATGAACCATGAAACATGCCTTTATAGTTTTGGCATAACTCAAAAACTAACCAGGAAAAAACCCTAACCCAACTAGGGTTCACCCATGGTAACAAAATATTTGATCAAGTTACAAAATTTGATCATAATCTAACCAAAATCCACTATGCGGAACAATATGATAAAAAATATTAACTCACCAAGTATCCAAATAGATGTAATGTTCCTAAAATCATGCACCCAATGTCCTTCATACCTCAATAGGCCATGAGACTAAAAAAGAGCATACAAATGGGGAAAAATCCCAAGATTAAACCCTAACAAAACTTGCGCAATGTCTAGGCACATAGATCTGAGAGGAAATCCCACAATAAATGATCATAGAATCCCCACAAAGCCTCCACATTAATGAGCACACAAGTCATGAAAAAAAATCCCATAAAATCTACCAAAAAACTTGGGTAGGCATAGTCCCAGAGAAGAGTTGACACCTACAACATGCAAAGGAACCTATGTACTACCTTTTCCATCAATACAACATGGGGAGCAATGTAGAAAAATCCACCCGAATCTAATCAAATTTGATTTTGTCATTGAAAATGTAGTTGTGTCATTATTACAAGCACTCCCACGAAATGACATGCTTAGTCATTGATAGGTTTGAATTTGGGCTACTAGATCAGCCCCTAGAGGTCAAGATCAACAACTCATACAACCCCTAAAACTTTAAAACATAACTATTGATTTGGAAACCCTAAAATATGATGAATGATTATTACACATCTTCCCTACATCACATTTCTCATATGAATTTTCTTTTATGAAAATGCGATGTGAAAGACTTATGTGTTGAAGCTTGAGGATCACACACATTCTTTCGACACCTTTCCTTTCTTAGCACATTTTAGCCTTGTGTTAAATCCATAAAATTTCATTGTATTGAAGCTTTGTGCTAAAATATAAGACATACATGTGTCACCATCTTCTAACAATTGTCAATGCACATTTTTCTTATATGTTGATGGATTAGAAATGGACTCCACAAGAAATATTCATTGTAATGAAAAATATCTATTTGTCCCCACTTGTGTCGTCTCCACATTTCACCTTGCTTATGTTGAATCATAATTTATATTTCCGCCAAGGGCATGATAATACAATTAAAAGAACCAATGTGATGGATCAAATAGTTGATACCTATTCAAAATATTCCCCTTTGGATACCCTTCACATTCCTTTGTATCACACAACACAATTTCCATTTGTGTTGCATTCTTGAAATTGTGATGTGAAGAGCTTGTGTGTTGCAATAGGATGTTGCCATGTGTTTAGATCTTAGATTCCCTCCTCCTCAGTGCACTTTTCCTTTTATTCTAAGTGATTTGGGAGGATCTAGAAGACCTCAAAAATTCATTGTCTCAAAATCTGGTGAAACCATCGCCATGACGAAGTACTCAGAAAACTAGACCCAACACAACTTGAACGGTCAAAAAAGGAGCTTGTATGCCAAAGTTGTGGTCAGTCAAAGTTGGGATCAAACCAGGTATAGATGCCAATCAAAAGGAAAAAAAATTGATTGTTCCAAAAATGGTCAAAGGTGGCATCACGTCGAACAACTCATCGCCACAGTTCCAATGTTGCTTGTTTCATCAAAAACGGAGGTTGTACGATGAAGATATGGCCAATCAAAATTGAAGGTTGATTGGATGTTGACGTTGCAAGTGCACGTGATGTGGCAAACATGTGGATCCCCCTCACTAAATTCATGTACCACCACTACACCAAGCTTTATTTTTGAGAAATAAAGTGGTGGAGGTTTATTTTATTTCACAAAATCCATTTTATGGGATTCCAAGCAGATTTTGTGGGATCCCAAGTGATTTTGTGGGATTTAAAGGCAATAGATTAAAATCAAATCTCCTAAAAAAAATTAAAAAATTAAACCCTTTAAAAAAATAATGAATCAACCCAAATCTCCTAAGTTTAAATAATTTAACCCCCAAATAAAAGTAGAAAATCCAAAATTAAAATACTAACCCCTATAAATAAGGGACTAATCCTTTAGAATATTAAAGCCCATTTACATAATATAATTAAAGGGCTTAGATAATATTTTAAATGATTTATGAGATTTTCCTATTGTAAATGGGGGATTTTTCAAAGATATTTACTTGTAAAAGGGGATATGGGTGATTTTGTAAATCTTATGGTTTTCAACCATAATGGGCAAAATTCTATATATAAAAGAGGGGTGAGAGTTTAGAGTTGGGAGACAAAGTGAGGAATGTTGAGATAATTCTTTTGGAGGTAGATGTATGCATAGAGAATTTGTATTTTGTAATCCTTTAAGTGTAATTGGGATTAAAAGGTGGTGTAGGAGCACCTTAAAGGTCTTTTGGAAGATCTTGTTGTTTTGGCTTGTAGGTGGTTCTAGCCAACCACCAAGGGAATAAGGACTATGATGTAAAGTACCAAGAGTTTTTTTGATGTGTGTGCTATGGAAAACTTAGGGTAGTCTAGAGCTTTGAATTTTGGAGAAGCTATGATGAAATTAGGAAAATTTGTCAATGTAGTCTTGGCTATTTGTCCTAAAAGTTGGAAAAGGGCATTAATGATGCTCTAAGCCTAACCCAAGGGTCCTAGCACATGGTAGAAAGGTATATAAGGTCATAAAAACCCTAATTGAGCATGAGGTAAAGCTATTGTACGATTTGGAGTTTTGGAAGGAAGTGTTGTGAGTTGGCAGAGTGCAAATTTCATTGAATTTCTATGTTTGAGCCTTCATCCAGTCAAGAATAGATTGAAAGGACCTGTTTGATGCTTTGAGTCATTTAATTATCTTGTGTAGCATTAGACTATTCATCTAGAGCAACTGGTTATCTGTTTTGCAAGTTTTTGGTGTTCTTGGTCTCATTGCCGGTTCAAGCTAGTTTTTGTAAATAATGATCCCCACTTGAATTCCCGTGGCAAAGATACCATGGCCACTTGGAATCAAGTAGGGGAATATTTTTATAGTGTAAATATGGTGTGTGGTGTCTTGGTTTGTAGGGGATATGATGAAATCAACAAGCACTAGGCGAGTGCAAGTGCATTCTGCCTAGTGGCTTGGAGAGGACAGCAGCAAAGAAAGTTGCTAAAAGGATTGGTTTGTGCCAATCAGAAGTATGGAAGTATGGGAACATGTATCTCAGGCATGTGTGTGCAAGGAGGAGAGTTGAGGAGGTCGTTGAAGCCTTTAAAGGAGAAAACAAAGCCAATAACCCTAGAAACCCTTGAAAATAAAGGGGTTTGAGGACAGTCCTATGTATGGACACTTGTAGAACCTAATACCTAATAAATCTTGAAGCCTTGATAGCCAATAGGAAGAATCTGAAAAAAAATTTGGGGGTTGTTAAGAGCGTTTGTGAGAAAAGACAAGAAAACGGGTTCTAAGAGGCCTAATTGGGGCAAAAAGGCTACAAGGCCTAAAAGCCAAGTTTCTTGAATGTGATGGAAAAGTGAAGGAAGAATCCTGCAAGAAGGATTGGAGTGGAGAAAAATGACCCTAGGAGTAGTTGGTAGACCTAATCCAAGTCCCAAGGAAGGTTTGGGAACGTTGTAGCAAAATTGAGCCTTTGGAAGCTCAGTGGTGGAATGGGAGTGATGGTGAAGAATTTGAAATTGGTGGAGAGTCCTATGTGGTGAGATGGGTTTAGGAGTGATCCCTGAGTAGGGTAGAGAGTGATACCCTAGGAAGACTAGAGAATAGGTCTTGGGAAGAGCAAGAGTGCTCTTGAGGGATAAGACTCCCCATCAAATTGGTATCAGAGCCATTAAAAGGCTTGGGAATTGAGAGGTGTATGTCAGAGGGAAGTGAATCTATAGGGGAGAACACAATGGTGACCAATGTAGAATTGGCAAGAGATTTGACAGAGCAACAAGAAAAGAAAAATGGCTTGAAGAAGTTGTGGAAGAGATGAAGCAAAAATTAAAAGAGGTAGCAAAGTCGACAGGCAAGATGAAAGTGCAGTTAGCAGTGGTTAGAGACAAAGGTGAGGACCACATTGAGGAAGACATAGACCTAGAACCTAACCCTCCATTGAAAGAGGAACCCTTCTTCAAAGCATTGAAGGCATTAAGTGGCAAGGCACTAGAAGACATCCCTATTTTCATAGCAAAAATGGATGTAGAGTTAGTTATGGAATGGATTGAGGGAATGGAGAATCACTTTGAATGTGATGAGATTACAAAGGCACAAAAGGTGAAGATAGCCAAATCAAGGTTAAGAGGACAAGCACTAACTTGGTGGAAGTTCTTGCAAGAAGAAAGAGAGAAGGAAGGCAAGAATCTAATAGGAAATTGGAAGAAAATGGTGGCTAAAGTGAAGGAAAACTATCTACCTAAGGACTATGACATCCAATTGCAGAAGAAGAGGCAAAATCTCAGACAAAGGGAGTTAGATGTAGCTTCCTACACAAAAGAGTTCCAAAAGCTAAGCCTTAGGTCTAGAGTGCAAGGAAATGAAAGCATTAAGGTTGCTAGGTATCTGAACGGCCTTAGGTGGAACATACAAGAGGAGTTGAGTCTCTTTACACTTACTAATATCCACAGCTGCTATCAAATGGCTATCAAAGTGGAAGAGAAATTGAAAAAGAAACAAGAATCTAATACCAGGGGTAAAGGAAGAGGTAGAGATCCTAGAGGTGGACATAGAGGAGGTTTTGGTGGAAAGAGCAATGAGAATAGAAGCCAAGGTGATGCTAAGGTTGGTGAACAATCCCATGAGTTAAATAGTAGAGGGGGATACATAGGTAGAAGCTCTAACAATGGTGGAAGAGGTAGATCAAGAGGATTTGGGAGAAGTTCACATTTTGCTTCCATGAATTGTTACAATTGTGGACAGTTAGGTCATCCGGCTTATAGGTGTCCTGACAAGCCAACATCTTCACAAAGTGAGAGGAAGATCAACTATGTTCAAGAAGAGGTCTACTCCAAACATTTAGAGGTGAGTCTAGATTCATGTTGAGAAGGATCTTGATCAAAGCACCTATCGAGGATGAACACAAACAAAGGAGAGCTCTTTTTAGAGTCAAGTGCAAGATACTAGGTAAGGTTTGCAAGGTCATCATTGACTCAAGATATACTAATAATGTCATATCAGAGGAGGTAGTACAAAATTTAAATCTCATCAAGATACCCCATGTGTGTCCTTACAAGATTACTTGGTTGAATAAGGGGCAAAATATATTGGTCAATGAGCCAGTATGCGTTGAGTTTGCTATAGGAAAGTATCATGATAGGATACTATGTGATGTGTTACCAATGGATGCTTGCCATCTATTGCTTGGTAGACCATGGCAATATGATAGGGAGGTAGTACACCATGGCATGGAGAACAAGTGATCATTCGAGAAAGATGGAGTGATTATAAAATTTAGTCTTTGTTGGAAGAAAGCATAGTGGAAAAGGTAGAAACCAATGTACTTTTGATGAGTGGAAAGGAATTCCTAAGATACATGAAGGAGGAAGAAGGAGTGGTCTATGCAATCATGTTGAAGCCAAAGGAAGAGGAGTCACCTAGTCGGCTACCTATGACAGCAGAAGTGAAACAACTGTTGGATCAGTTCACGGATATTATTTGTGAAGGCACACTAGCTACACTACCACCTAAGAGGGAAATTAGTCATCAAGTAGACTTTGTACCAGGGGCAACATTGCCTAACAAGGCTGCATACAAGATGAAACCAGAGCAGAACAAGGAGATAGCAAGGCAAGTTCAAAAAATTTTGGACCAAGGGTTGATCAGAAAGAGCATAAGCTCACGTGTTGTTCTAGTGATGTTGGCACCGAAGAAGGGAAATAAGTGGAGAATGTGTACTGATTCTAGGGCAGTAAATGGGATAACTATTAGATATAGGCTTCCTATTCCTAGGATAGAAGACTTAATGGACTGTTTAGGGGGTGCTAAGTATTATTCCAAAATTGATTTGAAAAGTGGCTATTATCAGATTAGGATGAAAGAGGGAGATGAATGGAATTCAGCATTTAAAACCACAGAAGGGTTGTATGAATGGTTAGTGATGCCATTTGGGCTTACAAATGCACCTAGCATTTTATTAGGGTGATGAATGAGGTCTTGAAGGACTTTATAGGAGTCTTTGTGGTGGTCTACTTAGATGATATCCTCATCTTTAGCAAAACAAAAGAAGAACATATGAAGCATCTAGAACTTGTGTTGAAGAAACTTCAAGAGGAGAAGCTCACCATCAATCTTGAGAAGAGTGAGTTCATGAAGCAAGAGTTAGTCTACCTAGGATTTGTAGTATCTCAAGGGAACTTGAAGATGGAAAAGAGCAAGGTTGAAGCCATTCTCAGTTGGCCTACTCCCAAGACAAGGACTGAAGTTGGGAGTTTCCATGGATTAGCTCAATTCTATAGGAATTTTGTTAGAAGGTTTAGTGAAATCTGTGCACCGGTTCTTGACACCATCAAAGGAGGACTAAAAACAAAGTTTGTGTGGACCAAAGAAGCCAATGAAGGATTTGAAAGGTTGAAGAGGGAGATAGCTACCCAACCTATCCTAGTTTTACCAATTTTTGACAAACCATTCATAGTGGAATGTGATGCAAGCAACATAGCAATGGGTGCTATCCTAAGCCAGGAAGGCAGGCTAGTGGCATTCTTTAGTGAAAGGTTGAATGAAGCAAAGTCTAAGTACTCATCCTATGAATTAGAGCTATATGCTTTGGTACATGCTCTCAAGAAGTGGAGGCACTACCTATTGCCCAAGGAATTTGTGGTATACACTGACAATCGGGCCTTAAACTACATAAATACTCAAGAGAAGCTTAGTTTGAGGCATATCAAATGGATGGAGTTTTTGCAGTCATACACCTTTACCATCAAGCATAAGAAGGGGGTTAACAACAAGGTTTCTGATGCTCTTGGCAGGAGGTTGCTTAATGTCCAAGAGATATAGCTACAAAGCATAGGAGTTGAAGGATTCAAAGATCTATATGAAGGAGATTCTGATTTCTGAGTGATCTACAAGGTATGTTCTGATTTTGAGAACCATTTTCATAGTGAATATGTAGATTATACTTTGTAGAATGGTCTATTGTTTAGGGGAAAGAAATTATGTGTTCCTAGAGGTTCCATGAGGGAGAATCTAATCCAAGAAGATCATAATGGCAATTTGAGTGGTCACTTTGGTTTGAACAAGACACTAGACTTAGTGGAGAGGTTCTATTGGTGGCCTAAGATGCAAAGAGATGTAAGAAGATATGTGGAGCAATATGGAGTATGTCAAAAGGAAAAGGGACCATCAACCAATGCAGGTTTTTATCAGCCATTACCCATCCCAAACAGACCATGTGAATGCATAAGAATGGACTTCATAGTAGGGCTACCTAGGACACCAACTAGTTTTGACAGTGTGTTTGTGGTAGTGGATAGATTCAGCAAGATGATCCATTTTATCCCATGCAAAACAACACATGATTCAAGTTAGATTGCACACCTATTCTTCAAGGAGGTAGTGAGGATACATGGGTTGCCAAAGAGCATAGTTGGAGATAGAGATGTGAAGTTTATGGGGCATTTTTGGAAAATTCTTTGGAAGAGGTTAGGAACCAACTTGTCTCATAGCTCAGCATATCATCCTCAAACGGATGGACAGATGGAGGTAATAAATAGGGTACTTGGTAACTTTTTGAGATGCTTAACTAAGGAATATGGACAAGGATGGGAATAAGTGATTCCACAAGCAGAATTTGCTTACAATGATAGCACAAATAGGACTACAGGTAAGAGTCCATTTGAGATAGTATATGGCTTACATCCAAGGAGTGTACTTGAGCTTAGAGATCTAAAAGGTTATGAAGGAATCAGTGGACATGTTGATGATTTTACTCAATCAATGACAGAGGTACTTGAGTAGGTAAAAAATACATTACTAGAGGCTAACCAAAAGTTGAAGGCTAAAAGAGATGAAGGGAAGAGAGATCTACAATTTGCAATAGGTGATTTGGTGATGGTATACTTGAACAAGGAAAGACTACAGAAAGGAATACCAAGTAAGCTACAGATGAAAAGGATAGGGCCATGTAAAGTGTTGGCTAAGTATGGATCAAATGCATACAAGGTGGAGTTACCCAAGGAGATGTCTATTTCGCCTATCTTCAATGTGAAGGACTTGGTGAAGTATAAAGGACCAGAAATGGATGAGGAACAGTATAGTGCTAAGGTCAGTAAGGATGTGGAAGGACTCAAGGTACCTGATCAGATCAGACCACAAGTGGATAAGATTTTAGACTCAAGGGTGAAGAAGAAGACTAGGCACAAGACATACATGGAGCACCTAGTGAAGTGGAGACATCAACCAGATTCAGAAGCTACTTGGATAGAAAAAAGTGACTTTAAGAAGCATGGTATTAGTGACAATCTCTTGACACCATAGGTTCCTTAACTTCTTTGTTGCAGGGGGAGAATGGTGCAGGAGCACCTTAAAGGTCTTTTGGAAGATCTTGTTGTTTTGGCTTGTAGGTGGTTCTAGCCAACCACCAAGGGAATAATGACTATGATGTAAAGTCCCAAGATTTTTTTTGATGTGTGTGTTATGGAAAACTTAGGGTAGTCTAGAGCTTTGAATTTTGGAGAAGCTTTAATGATGAAATTAGGCAAATTTGTCAATGTAGTCTTGGCTATTTGTCCTAAAAGTTGGAAAAGGGCATTAATGATGCACTAAGCCCAACCCAGGGGTCCTAGTATGTGGGATAAAGGTATATAAGGTCAGAAAAACCCTAATTGAGCATGAGGGAAAGCTATTGTATGATTTGGAGTTTTGGAAGGAAGTGTTGTGAGTTGGAAGAGTGCAAATTTCATTGAATTTCTGTGTTTGAGCCTTCATCCAGTCAAGAATGGATTGAAAGGACCTGTATGATGCTTTGAGTCTTTCATTTGATTCAATTACTTATCTTTTGTAGCATTATACTAGTCATCTAGACCAACTGGTTATCTATTTTGCAAGTTTTTGGTGTTCTTGGTCTCACTGCCGGTTCAGGCCAATTTCTGTAAATAATGATCCCCACTTGAATTCTCATGGAAAAGCTACCACAGCCACTTGGAATCAAGTAGGGGACTGTTTTTAAAGTGTAAATATGGTGTGTGGTGTCTTGGTTTGCAGGGGAGATGATGAAATCAACAAGCACTAGGCGAGTGCAAGTGCATTCTGGCTAGTGGCTTGGAGAGGACAGCAACAAAGAAAGTTTCTAAAAGGATTGGTTTGTTCCAATCAGGAGTATAGAAGTATGGGAACATTTATCTCAAACATGTGTGTGCAAGGAGGAGAGTTGAGGAGGTCGTTGAAGCCTTCAAAGGAGAAAACAAAGTCAATAACCCTAGAAACCCTTGAAAATAGGGGGTTTGAGGATAGTCCTATGTACAGACACTTGTAGAACCTATGACCTGATAAATATTGAAGCCTTGATGGCCAATAGGAAGAATCTACAAAAAAATTTGGGGGTCGTTAAGAGCGTTTGTGAGAAAAGACAAGAAAACGAGTTCTAAGAGGCATAATTAGGGCAAAAAGGCTACAAGGCCTACAATCCAAGTTTCTTGAATGCAATGGAAAAGTGAAGGAAGAATCATGCAAGAAGGATTGGAGTGGAGAAAAATAACCCTAGGAGCAGTTGGTAGACCTAATCCAAGTCTCAGGGAAGGTTTGGGAACATTGCAACAGAATTGAGCCTTTGGAAGCTCAGTGGTGGAATGAGAGTGATGGTGAAGAATTTGAAATTGGTGGAGAGTCCTACATGGTGAGAGGGGTTTAGGAGTGATGCCTGAGTAGGGTAGAGAGTGATACCCTAGGAAGACCAGAGAATAGGTCTTGGGAAGAGCAAGAGTGCTCTTGAGGGATAGGTCTCCCCATCAAAAGGCGTTTGAAGCCTATCCCTTGGACGTAAGTAAAGTAGAATACAAAAGAGTCTTAGGTGTTGAGGGAGACTATGAGAGAAACTGCAATGCAGGTCTAAAGCTTGGATGATGTAGAAAGGAATTTTAAAGCTTGACATCATTAATAAAGTGGTCCAACACTAAGAAGTGAACCCGGAGATGTAGCTCTTGTTGAGTGAACTTTGTTATCAAGTTTATTGTTGTCTCTCTATTCTCTCTATTCTATCTATTCTCTCTCATTCATTCTAGTTTTAATTCCTACTTTGATTGTTAATTACGTTATTAGGATAAGCAAAAGATTAAGTGCTCTCAAATTCTGTAGTTTCAAAGGTTAAATAAACATAACCACAAAATTATGTTTGTGATCGGGATAAAATTTGTAAGTAGGAGTAAAGTTTGAATTATTTGTAACCCTTTAATTACAAATCAAGTTTGGTATCAGAGTAGTTTAATAGGAAAAATTTCAAGTGGTTCATGTTAACCAAGTTGAAATTAAAGTGAGGAGAAGGTTCACTTGAGGATTTTAATCCAAAGATTGGATTGAGGTGAGTTACTCGAAGACAAGCCATGGAGCAAGTGAAAGAAATAAAAACCTTCTAGTCCTAAAATATTTGAGAACGAAGAACTATTTCGCAAAGCATTCCTAGATATGAATATGATGGTGGAAGAATTGTACAAAGACTGTTAGAAGAAAAAGGAGAGGAAAAAAAAAAAGAAGAAGGAGGAAGGTGAATCCTCTTTGAAAGATGACAAAGACAAAGGAGTAGGAGGTGGTAGTGACCCTCCCGAACTTCCATCCCCATCTTCTTCATCTACTTCTTCCTCCTCTTCATCTTCTTTTTCTACTTCTTCCCCTAAGAAGAAATAACCTATACAGTTCTGAATCAAATTCACCTTTGTTAAAACTTGATGTTAAATTTGATCTAGCAACCTATAATGGAGAAACAGATGTAAAGAAACTTGATAATTGGATAAAATAAGTTGAAGTTTATTGCGGAGTACAAAATTTCACTGATGATGCTTCAAAGATCCAATTATCCACTCTTTGCATGGGAGGCACAACTCTAATTTAGTGGGAGATCAAAACTCAACAAGATCTCAATCGATATGGTAAAATTATTTCTTCTTGGTTTGAGTTTACAACTGCACTTAAAAATAGTTTTATCCAATAGGACACATGCAAAAAGCAGTGATGAATTGGTAATCATTAAGGAAAGAGAAAGGAAAAAAGTGTATAGGAATATGCATAGGAGTTTAGGAAAAAAGATTTAATTTTGGGCATTCCATTATACATGCAAGAAATTTTGTTGAAGTATATAGGTGGATTACATGAAAAATTGAGGCATACAATACTTATGTTCAATCTAGCTATCCTTGATGAAGTTAGTGTGCAAACCATTCATATTGAAATAGGCATGAAGAGTAGCCATGCCAGTTTCTTAATGGAATCCAGTAAGCAGCAAGGAAACAAGAAAGGGAAGAAGGAAATGCAGCGGGAAACTTCCATGAAGAAAGAGGAGGAAAAGCCTTATTGCTCACACTGCAAAAAGAAAGGGCACAAAGAAGCACAATTTTGGAAATTGCATCCTAATCAAAAACCAAAGTGGTTCAAGGATTGAAAGGGTAAGCAAAAGACTGCAACCATCGTGCAAGACCTCAAATAAGATTTTGATGATAAAACCAAGATAACAGTTGTGGGTATACAAGGTATTGTTCTTGTTGCTATTACTAGTTCCCATGCTTCTTCTGTAAAGAATAATGATATCCCTGTTGAAATTAAAAGGAGTGAATTGTTTCATATAAGGACTATTGTAAAACAAAGTAAAATTGATACACTCATAGATAGTGGATCACAAGTAAACTTAATCTCTAAACAAGTTGTTAAGCAATTGGGATTAAAAACAATACATCATCCTAAACCATATCCATTGGGTTGTGTGCATGATAATGCTCAGTTACATGTGTCAAGGAAATATAAACTCCAATTTGCAATCACATCCAAGTTTGTAGAAGTAATTCCACTTGACATCTGTGGGATGGTTTTGGGAAGTCCTTACTTGTATGACAAAAAGGCCATTTTCTATAGGGAACATAATAGGTATCATTTGTTTAAGGATGGAATTGAATTCATTGTGAAGGCTCATCGCATGAAGAATGATAAATCTATTATAAACATAGGGCATTTGAAAATGGTTGTAAATGAAAGCAAGACATTAACCCTCATGTCTGTAACAACTACTGATATTAAGCGTGAAAATGAAACAATTTTTAATCTTGATGGGGTGTCATAGACAACACAGTGTAAGGATCAATTGCAAGCACGTTTAATCCTTCAGCCTCAAGTGATAAAAGAGGATTTGAATGACTCATTTTCTAATGATTTTCTTGTTTAGGAGTTCCAACATGTTGATACATTTTCCTTCACATCATTTTATTCAGTGTTGTGGCTTGTCATTCTACTAGTCAGTTAAATGTGGCTAGTAGATGTGTCAATGAATATTGATGGGTATTCAATTGTTTGTGTCAACAATGCTATCTCATTCTTCATCTTATTTGTGGTGGTTCATATGTTCAGAATTCTAGTAGGGTGGCCAGATGATACTAGGTAAGTGAGGCAACAATGCTCTCACTTAAATTCTATGTAAAAAATAGACTTTTGGTGATTGAAAAGCTTCTCAATTGGTAGGAATGATCCAAGAGCATCTAGAAGACCTCAAAAATTTAAAATTCTCAAAATATGGTGACACCATTGCCATGTCGAAGTTCTCATAAAACTAGAACCAACACAACTTGAAAGGTTGAAAAAGGAGCCTGTATGCCAAAGTTATGGTCACTCAAAGTTGGGGTCAAACCGGGTAAGGATGCCAATCAAAAAGGTGAAAATTTTGATCATTCCAAAAATATTCAAAGGTGGCATCATGTTGAAGAGCTCATCACCACGGTTCCAACATTGGTTGTTTCATTGAGAATGAAGCTCGTACGACGAAGATATGGCTAGTCAAAGTTGAAGGTTGACTGGATGTTGACTGGATGCTAACATGGTAAGTGCAGGTGATGTGGCAAAAATGTGGATCCCCCTCTCTAAATTCATGTACTACCACTACACCATGCTTTGTTTTTCAGAAATAAAGTGGTGGAGGTTTATTTTATTTCACAAAATCCATTTTATGGGATTCTAGGTGGATTTTGTGTGATCCCAAGCAGATTTTGTGGGATTTAAAGGCAACAGATTAAAACCAAATCTCCTAAAAAAAAATTAAAAAATTAAACCCTTTGAAATAATAATGAATCAACCCGAATCTCCTAAGTTTAAATAATTTAACCCCCAAATAAAAGTATAAAATCCAAAATTAAAATACTAACCCCTATAAATAAGGGCTTAATCCTTTAGAATATTAAAGTTTGTTTACACAATATAATTAAAGGGCTTAGATAATATTTTAAATGATTTATTAGATTTTCCTATTGTAAATGGGGGATTTTTCAAAGATAGTTACTTGTAAAAGGGGATATGGGTGATTTTGTAAATCTTATTGTTTTTAATCATAATGGGAAAACATTTATGTATAAAAGAGGGGTGAGAATTTAGAGTTGGGAGATGAAGTGAGGAATGTTGAGAGAATTCTTTTGGAGGTAGATGTATGCATAAAGACTTTGTATTTTGTAATAATTTAAGTGTAATTGGGATTAAAAGGAATTTGAAGCCCATCCCTTGGATGCAAGTAGAGGAGAATGCAAATGAGTCATAGGTGTTGAGAGAGACTATGAGAGAAACTATAATGCAGGCTGAATCTTGGATGATGTAAAAAGTAATTTTAAAGCTTGGCATCATTAATAAAGTGGTCTAACATTGAGAAGCAAACCCAGAGACATAGCTCTTTTTGAGTGAACTTTGTTATCAAGTTTCTTGTTGTCTCTCTATTCTCTCTACTCTGTCTATTCTCTCTCATTTAGTCTAGTTTTAATTCCTGATTTGATTGTTAATTACGTTATCAGGATAAGCAAAAGATTAAGTGCACTCAATTTCTATAATTTCAAAGGTTAAATAAACATAACCACACAATTCTATTTTCGATCGAGATAAAATCTGTAAGTAGGAGTAAAGTGCAAATTATTTGTAACCCTTTAATTACATATCACTAAGGGTGTGAGGGTGTGAAACTGCAATGCATTAGACTTACCCGATTTAATACCTTCTCAACATGTATCTATTTATGGAGTCATGAGCCCATTGTAATTTCACTATGTACTCTTTCCTTGAAATTTCAATGCATTGAAGTATGTTGAAACACAACATTGACATGTGTCCTCTGAGCTTGAGAACTTATAAGCCATCACATAACATAATTTAGAAATGTGCTAGAAAGATGAAACTATGATGCAAAGACAATGCTCAATATAATGAGAGGTCTCCATGTGTCTTAGGTGAAGCAATCCCTTGAAAATTAAGTGAGGGAATTTCAAGAGTCGGGAGTCCAATAGATGACTTATTCCATGTCAGGTGTTGGAGATCGGGTTGGTAGAATACCCCTTATCATAAGTTTAAGACAAAGAGTAATAAAGAAGAGTGAAGGCTGATGTCCAAAGGTAGGTCATCGAAGGTTGGGGTTCACTTACCTCTTATGTTAACAACATTAAGAGGTAAAGGGGAACACCGATCTCAATTCTTAAAAGATCAACACTTACTCAAATTTTAACTTTCAAAAGAAGGGATCAAAAATTAGGGGTCAAAAAGAGGGACTAGCCTTTACACAAATAAATGTAAGAGGAAAAAGAAAAGCCCAATCCCTAATCCCTTAAAGGCCAACACATAGTCACCTTTCAAAGGACTTACTGAGGGTCGAGGGTTAGGAAGAAGGGTTAACTCCTATGAAGAAAGGAGGAAGAGGAAAAGGGAAGGGTTGATACCCGAGAAAGATTGACAGTTAGATGACTTTAAAAGATTTTTAGGAATAGGTGGTCAGAAGGGAAACTTACTCCTTACCATTGTAAGGTAATAAGTAAAGAGGAAGACTAATACCCAATACCTAAAATATCAACACTTAGTCAATTTTCCAAAGAAAGGGATCAGGAATCGACATGAGGGAAGGAAAAAATTTAAAGAGTGTAAGGGTTAAGTTCGATGGGTGAAACCCAAAATTTTTAGGCATAAGATGGAAAGAGGTGGAAAAGAAGAATATGAATGTGAATGATAGAGGAAGTATGCATGGTTAAAGGAAAGTGATAACATGAAAGAAAAAAAATCCATACTTAGCCAATTTTGGTATTTACTTCAAATGAGGATTTTATTGCAGGATGGCAAGGGAGCAAGGAAACTACTAGAGGTACATGAACATGACACACCATTAATATCTCTTAGATCAATTATAATTGATAGACATCACAAGGGGGTGGCACAAGCTGAAAATAGTGCCACTAGGAGAAATAAATAAATATAAAATTATTTATTTAAAAAAAAAATATTTAATTTAAATAAATTATTTTTAAAATTTAGTTAAAAGAGGAGTGTTAGCTAATTAAATAATTTTTGAAAATTATTTAATTGTAGAGGAAAATATTTGATTTAAAAAAGATATTTTTAATTTATTTAAAAGAGGAGTGTTAGCTAATTATATAATTTAAAAAAAAAATTAATTATAGAGGAAAATATTTAATTTAAATAGATTATTTTTAATTTATTTAAAGGAGTGTTAGCCAATTAAATAATTTTGAAAATTATTTAATTATAGAGGAGCAAAGATAAATTGAATTTAATTCTAATTAATGTTGGAGGTGATGGAAGTTGCAAATTTTTTATGTTCCATCTCAAAATCTTGTCACATTTTAAATACTGGGTTGATATTTGAGTTTTGCTTGTCATCATTGTTGTAGGGTTCAGTACTATTTTGAATCCTCCCTTGTAATACTTTCAGGGTTCTTTGTTTAAGCCAACATTCCTTTTCATTGTTGACTTCATGTTGCTTGTTGTCAGTCACATTAAAACATCTTATGCCATTCACTACCATAGGATTGGTTCCCCATGCCTAGGTTTGAGTTCATTTTATTTTATAAGGTTAAATATGGGGCCTTTTGGCCTTTACATCCTTTGCATTTCATGACTTAGAATATTTTGAGTCCTTCTCTTGTGTCATCCTAGAGGGTCCCCTTCATTAGAACAACTTATGAGCACATTCCTGAAAGTTTTCACTTAAGTTCCGTCAACCATCTCTCTTTATCATGTATCATGAATTTCTTTTGGAGTATATGTTTTGAACTAGTGATAGGCGATGAGCGGTATCTCCTTTTATCTCTCATCGCAGATAGCTTTTAGAGCTTTCAATTTAAATGAGTGATGAGCGATGTTCTTTTGTTTCTCCTTTTATTGGTTATCGCTAATTGCTTTTGAGCTTTAAATTTGTAATAGCGATAAGCAATGTCCTCTGGTCTTTATGTTCTTCTCTACATCGCTCATTGTGAATGGTTTTGAAAAGGTAAGTTCCAAAAGAATGATGAGTGATATGATGGATCTCCCGAACTTCACATATCATGGATAGGTTTTAAATGTAAGTTCTACATTAGCGATATGCGATACGAGTACTCAATGTCATCGCGAGGATCTCTCATCGTAGGGACCTCTTATCATTGATTTCTTGCAAACAGTATGAGGAGAATTAGCGATGAGTGATGGCTTGGTGCTTTTATATTTTCTTGCATCGCTCATCACAGATTCATTCCAAGACTTAAGTTCCAAAAGAGTGATAAGTGATGAATTCCTTTGTTCAAGTTTCTTTCGCTAATTTGAATAGATCTTATGTGCAATGTATTTTGTACCATTGATTCTCATGCAGGTGTAAGTGTCTTAACTATTGGAAAAAAAAGAATAGACAACTGAGAGGGGGGGTTGAATCAGTTGTCACAAAATTAAGACTTATTTTAACTTTTAACCTTTAATCTCATATTTTGATGAATAACAATGAAAGAATAAATTAACAACACATCAGAAACAAATGGACACCAAGATTTTATATGTGGAAACCCTGTTAGGGAAAAAACCATGGTGGATGTTAGTCGACAAGATTATACCCTGTTAAAATTATAATGAAGAATAAGTAGAGAATGCACATGCATTTAGGCACACTTCCTAGAGCTCACTACTCAGAGGAAGGCTCACTGCCTTACATAAGAAAATCAGATTAAGTCCATCTGATGAGGTTGAGCTGATAAATTAGCTTCTACAAAAACCTGATTACAACTCCGGTTAGGCACAAAAAAATTCTACACACTCTCCTCAAACTTCTTCATACTCTACTCAATCTCTTTCACACTCTGCTCTGCACTTTAATGATTTGATCTTTATTCGCACATGTACTTTGCATACATACACCAAGCATACCTCAAAATAAGGAAAACAACCACTCTTATATATATACTACACGGATTTACATCAACAACTCTGTCGGCCAAGAATAAAGAATAAATTACAACTGTCGGCCTTAATACATAAATAAATCTTAATGCACACCAGCACAAGTTAGTCACAACATAGTGAGGACACAAACCAATATCATCAAACATGCCAAACAATACAAGATTAATCCATAAGGATCCGTAACATGCTATTGTTGGCCTTTCCATTGCACCAAAAGATCAACCTATCAATGCCCGATACAAACATCAGTTAAGATCCACGGGAGGTGATTAAACCATGTTGCAAACCCGAAGGGAGATGCTGGTAGTTAGTCCAATAATCCCCCCCTTAGCGTCACTTGAGGGGTTCGAACCTATGACTAGCTCTAATACCAATTATTGGCCTTGCCATTGCACCAAAAGATCGACCTGTCAATGCCTGATACAAGTGTCCATTAAGATCCACGGGAGGTGGTTAAACCATGTCACAAAATTGAAGGGATATGTTGGCGGTTAGTCCAACAACTACCACCATCGTGTCAGCCAAGAACATGAAAACCTTAAACAGACAAGGAAAAACCTTCAATCACGAATACATCAATCAATGCGGACGTACCCAACTGATAGAGCATGATCTAGAAACATCAATGAACACCTCAGGAACATACGCAACAAATCACTTCACCAGAATTGAAATCTTATCTTCCCAAAATACCTGCTATAGTAGTTGAATTACTATAGGAACACAAAAATTCATAACTTCCTCAATTCTTGATGCGTACCGCTGAAAATTTCAGACAACATACTAGATAGGCTCAACAACAAACCCTTTAATGTGTGCCTTCTAATCATCAATGTATAGAACTTTTCATCACTCTGACCTTCTCAGCTTCACTGGCTGCTTGTAACATATTTATTACAATTTTCTCAATATCCTCAACATATAAAACCTTCAAGTTCACCAATGCTAATAGTGTTGACATCAATGACAACCACATATCAGTAATACAACCACAACATCCAAAAATCTCCCCCTTTGTCATTGATGGTAACACATGATGTGAAAAATACACCATCAATGTAGCTCACTCTACACACAGTTCTCTTCTCCAATTCTCCCCCTTGGATGTTACAATGTTTTTCACATTATACCTCCCCCTTCTCCTCTTCTCTCCCAAGGTTTTTCACATTACACCTCTCCCCCTTTGACATCAATGGCAAAGGTACACAAGCTCTGAACCACATATTTAGCACATCTGACTACTCCCCTTGAGTAGCAACCACCACAACATCAATTTGAAATAAGATATGGCTATAAATTCATAGACTAATGCAAAGACCTGCATCACTTAGCTCTAATCAGGTGGGGAAATCACCCCTAACTTGCCTCTGAGGTACTCAAAAGTATCCTTGGGCAATGGCTTAGTAAAGATATCTGCAATTTTCTCCTTGGTAGGTACATACTCCAGTCTAACTTCTTTGTCACTTACTTTATCTCTCAAGAAGTGATATTTAATGGATATATGATTTTTCTTTGAATGCAACACTGGATTCTTAGAAAATTTTATGGCCCTTGAGTTGTCACAAAATATAGCAATGGGTTCTTCATACTCAATTCTTACATCTCTCAACATCTGCTTCATCCACAATACATGAGTACAGTTGTTTGCAGCAACAATGTATTTTGCCTCAGCAGTAGATAAGGAAACTGAATTCTGCTTGTTGCTTAGCCAAGATACCAACTTCTTCCCTAAGAAGAATGCACTACCACTAGTACTCTTCCTATCATCCACATCTCTTGCCTAATCTGCATTAGTAAAAGTGCTCAGGAGAAGATCATCATCCTTAGGATACCAAAGACCAAATTCAACTGTCCCTTTTAGGTATTTGAAGATTCTTTTCATAGTAGTCACATGAGACTCTTTTGGATCATATTGATATCTAGCAACCATGCATACAAAATTCATTATATCTAGCCTAGTCTGAGTCAAGTAGATTAATCCACCAATCATTGACCTATATCTTGTTTGATTTCCTTTAGGAGAATCATCATTCTATGTAAGTTTGCATCCAATCACCATAGGTGTACCAAATAGCTTTGAATATTCCATTCCAAACTTTTTCAATAAATCTTTTACATATTTGGATTGAGATATAAAGATTCCATCTTCTAATTGAGTGATTTGTAATCCTAAGAATAATTTTAGTTCTCCAATCATTAGCATTTCAAATTCACTTTTTTATTCCATCAACAAAATTCATACATAAATCATCATCACCTTCAAAAATAATGTCATCAAAAAAGACTTCAATGATCAATTCTTTATTCTGATCCAACTTGAAATATAGATTGTTGTCAACAGTACCTTTACTGAATCCAACTTCAACAAGTATTTATCCAGTCTAGCATACCAAGCTCTAGGAGCTTGCTTAAGTCCATATAAAGCTTTATTCAATCGGTATACCATGTTCTCTTTGTCATTCAGTTGAAATCCATCTCATTTCTCAACATAGACTTCTTCTTCTTCCATTTGTGAGTACCCTTTGCAAACCAATCTTGCTTTGTTTTTGATCACTTCACCTTGTTCATTCATCTTATTCTAAAAAACCCATCTGGTTCCAATTACATTTTTGTTCCGAGGTCTAGGAACATGATCCCATGTATCATTTTTCTCTATTTTCATTAGTTCTTCTTTCATGTATTCCATCCAATATTCATCTTTGCATGCTTCATTGATATTGCTAGGCTCGGTTTTGGAAATTAGACAATACTCTTCTAAAATTATTCTTCTAGTTTTCACACCTTTGTTCTTATCTCCTATGATCTGACTATCAGAATGACTTCACCTCACATACCTTGGAACTTTAGGACTTTCTCTAACTTCTGGTTCTTGTGCTCTTTCTTTTGCACTTTTGCTAGTTTCTACTTCTTGATTCCCTTGGTTCACTGAAATAATTTGAAGTTGATTTTGTGTCAAAACATTCTTTCCATTGTTAGTACTATCATGATGATCATTTGAATCATATCCACTACATCTAGATGGTCTATCAATATCTTCATCAACTTTGACATTTGCACTTTCAACCATTTTCTTCAACCTTTTATTAAAGCACCGGTAAGCTTTGCTCTTAGTAGAGTAACCTATAAATATACCTTCATCACTTCTAGCATTAAAATTTCCTATATCATCACCTCTCTTGATGTAGCATTTGCTTCCAAATTTTTTGAAATACTTGACAATAGGCTTATGACCAAACCATAGCTCAAAAGGGGTCTTACCAAAATTACTGTTGACATTTACCCAGTTAATGGTATACACAAAAATGCTTACAACTTCTCTCCAATAGAAATGAGCAACATTTGCTTCCGACATCATGGTTCTGGTAGTGTCTAGAATGGTTATGTTCTTTCTTTCAACAACTCCATTCTGTTGAGGGGTCCGGGGGGCAAATAGTTGTCTTTGGATTCCATGCTCTTCACATAAAGAATTGAATTCTCAGGAAGTGAATTCACCACCTTTGTCTGAACTTAAAAATTTGATCTTTTGACCTATCTCATTCTCTGCCATAGCTTTGAAGCTTTTGAAATTTTCTAGTGCTTCATGTTTTTCTCTTAAGAAAGCAACCCATATCATTCTAGAGTAATCATCAATAAGCAACATAAAGTACCTTTCACCTTGAAGACTTTTGATTCTAGAGGGACCACATAGATCAATATGTATCAATTGTAGTACTCCATTAGAGTTATACTATTTTCTTTGGAAAGAGTTTTTAGTTTTCTTTCCCATTTGACATTCCTTGCACATAGTGTTAGTAGGCTTCACTATCTTAGGAAGATCTCTGACTACTTGAAAAGAAAGTTTGTTTTGGCAATGTTATCCAAGCTCACATAATACAACCTCCTATGCCATAACCAACTTACATCAACTTGAGTAATTAAATGAATTTCACTAGCAGCACTCAAGTGGAAAATATTACCTCTTATCTTTGTCCTTGAAGCAATCACATTTCTAGAACTTCCCCTTATCCTACACTTACCATCCTTGAACTAAAGATTGTATCCCTTGTCTACCATCTATCCAACACTCAACAATTTATGCTTTAAGCCTTCTACATAAAGAACATCATCAGTATTATGTTTACCACCAAAATAAATAGCGCCTCTACCACGAATCACACCAAAAGTGTTGTCTCCAAATCTTACAACACCACCATAATAGTTTTCCAAGCTTACAAACTTAATTTTGTCACCAATCATCTGATGTGAGCATCCACTGTCAATTACCCACTCATCCTTTTCTTCAATTTTTGATACAAGAGTCTTCTCAACATTCACATTACTAGTAGATTCAATGGACACCTGACCATTTTCTTTGATAGCAATAAATACCCATTCATCTTCATTTCCAATTTCTTTATTAGATTCATCATCAATAACACATTCTTCATCATAATAAAATTTCTTTTGAAATCTAGACTTATCAAGTTTGTACTTAAAAGTTCTTTTAGGACACCTTGATGCAAAATGACCTATTTTATTGCGAGAAAAAAATTTAATAGGTCACTTTACTTTGTACTTACCATGACCTCTGGCTTCTCTTTTCACAATCAGTGCTTCCAGTTCTTCTAATTCTCTTTCTTCATCTTCAATTTGTTTCATCTCATCTTCATACTTGTATGTCTTCTTGGAGCTCTCTCCCGGATCATATCTTTGCTTGCTTTTTCCAGCTATAGTAGCTTTGAATGTAGATTCTATCTTAGGATTAGATTCACCAAATTCACTTAACTCAAAGGAAACAAGTTTCTCAATCAACATGTCTCTTGTCACATTTTTTACTATCCTAAGTTCATCAATAGCATGAGCTTTCGCTTTGTAGGAAGGAGGCATAGATCTAGGTATTTTAGCCACAATCTCTTCTTCATCCAAGATTCCACCGGCACATCTAATGTTCATCACCAGTTCATTTAACTTTTGAGTGAAGGAAAGGATGTTCTCACCTTCACTCATCTTCATATCCTCCCACTTCCCTTTTAGACTCTATAGCTTAGCACTTTTCACTAGTGAATCTCCTTCATACAATGTTTACAACTTTTCCAGATCTCATGTGTAGTCTTTAGACCTATCACATTTGTCATTTCTAAATCTATCAAAGCACTCAATAATGCTTCAATATCTTGGTATTTGTTTCAACTTCTTTGATTTCATTAGGAGTAGATGGACCATTCTGAGGGATAGTATATGCATTCTTTACAATCTTCTAGAAAGGCTCACCAATGCACTTCAAGTGACATTCCATTCTCACCTTCCACAAAGATAAATTTGCTCCATCGAATCTAGGATTTTCCTTCTTGTAAGATGGAATCTCAGATCACCTCAAGTTGTTAAGTTTTTCTTTCGGAGGAACCTAATTTGATACCAATTGTTGGCAAAAAAATAATAGACAATTGAGAGGGTGTGGTGAATCAGTTGTTACAAAATTAGGACTTATTTTAATTTTTAACCTTTAATCTCAGATTTGATGAATAAAAATGAAAGCATAAATTAACAACACATCAAAAACACATGAACACCAATATTTTATACGTGCAAAACCTATTAGGGGAAAAACCATGGTGCATGTTAGTCCACAAGATTATACCCTGTTAAAAGTATAATGAACAATAAGTAGAGAATGTACATGCATTCAGGCACACTGCCTAGAGCTCATTGCTCAAAGGAAGGCTCATTGCCTTACATTAGAAAATAAAATTAAGTCCATCTGATGAGGTTGAACTGAGAAATTAGCTTCTACAAAAGCCTGATGACAGTTTCGGTTAGGCACATAAAAAATTCTACACACTCTCCTCAAAATTATTCATACTTTTCTCTGCACTTGAATGATTTGATCTTTATTCACACATGTACTTCACATACATACACTGAGCATACATCAAAATAAGGAAAACAACCTCTCTTATATATCCACTACACGAATTTACATTAACAACTTTGTCGGCCAAGAATAAAGAATAAATTACAACTATCGGCCTTAATAAATAAATAAATCTTAATGCACATCGACACAAGTCACTCACAACATAATGAGGACCCAAAAAAAATCCTCGAACATGCCAAAAAATACAAGATTAATCTATAAGGATCTGCAACACGCTACCAGCATCATGTTGGCCAAGAACATGAAAACCTTAAACACACAAGGAAAAATATTCAATCAAAAACATGCCGATCAACGTGCATGTACCACATTGATAGAGCACAATCTAGAAACATCAATGAACACCTCAAGAACATACACAATAGCTCACTTTACCAGAATTGTAATCTCATCTTCTAGAAATACTTGCTATAGTAGATGAATAACTGTAGGAACAAAAAAACTTCATAACTTCCTCAATTCTTGATGCGTACCACTGAAACTTTCAGACAACATACTAGATAGTCTCAGCAAAAAACCCTTTAATGCACACCTTTTGATCATCAACGTACATAAATTTTCATCACTCTAACCTTCTCAACTTCACTAGCTACCTGCAACATATTTATTACAATTTTCTCAATATCCTCAACATATACAACCTTCAGAATCACTAATGCTAATAGTGTTGACATCGATGACAACCACATATCAGCAATACAACCACAACATCCAACATTAACATGGCCTCTTTGTTTTATCTGTTGTCACTAATAGGATCCAAAGTGTGAAGTTACATTAGCGATGTGCAATGGGAGGATGAACGTGATCAAGGATGGGCCATTGATACAAGGGCTAAGGTTTCATCGCATGGGTGCTTGCATCACTGATGGAGTTGATGAAGGAGGACACATGTTAATGATAAGTGATGACCATTGAATAAATGGGAAACGTGGTGAAATCTTGAGGACATCATATGAAGCAAAAAAAGGAAAGTAGTGGGATGAATGGAGAACCGTTGATGTGTTTTTTTAAAGAAGGATGATCCAATGGACTGAACTTCATTGCGGTAATACTCTAATCATTGATTTCACCCTAGAAATAGGGGCAAGTCTGCGATGAGCAATGAAGTGTATAAGACACTTTTCTCTTCAAAATGTCAGTTCTATCTACTTTGCTGATATTAATGAGGAGCATTGATTGAGTTGGCGATGCATGTTAATTGTTAGATCATGTATAATTAATTAGGATTAAGGGGACAATGTGGTAGCATTTGAGGTGGCATCATTTATTTCTAGGAACAAGTTGCTAAAGGTCAAAAAATGATGCTCATGATCACCATGGATGAAGTTTTAATTCCTATAATATTGACTACCTAGATTCAAAGTTGAGTTGTTAAGTTATCAACTCGCTCGTGCGAGGAGTTCTTGAATCATTAATTTTTGCATGCTCCAAATCATCTATTTAATGCAAACTACTTGTTGTTCGTTCTCACCATCTTTCAAGTTTGCAGTGAATATGAGGTGTGGATTAGTGAAGAAGTGTGAGGGTGTTAATTCACATTGAGTTGAAAGATTTGATTCAAAAGCTTTTGGGTTATCAATTTATGCTAATTTTAGACTAACTAGTTTTCATTTTTTTTCTGAGAGATGGGAAAGACTGGTATGTGAATTCAGCATGTTAGGAGGACTAGCTGACTTAATGTGTTTGAGTGCTATGAGGATATGTTTGTAACTAAGCAAGAGAACCAGGCAACCTCTGAAGTTTCAAAGGGTAAGAGGAGGGCTCAAGGTCACAAGAAGAAATAAATTGTCCAAAGTGCTTACAATTTAATAAATAGGACCATTCTCAAAGAATTGGTCAAGTTTAAGGGCAAGGAACATATTCAGCCTATGAAGAAGGTCATGAGAAAGAACAAGAGTCATAGGCCTTTATAGGAAAGCATAATTTTCTTACTGTGCTCTCTAATAGTCCTTCAGATGTTGAAGGTGACACTGAATCAGGGTATGGCGAGTATCTTCTCTCTCTAGTGCCATATGAGAGATCTGATGATGATGTATGGATGGTTCCTCCAATTTTGTCATGAACAAGGAGTGGTTGAGCATGTTCAGATGCTGAAAAATCAGAATAGAGTCCACTCCTTATTTTGTTTTATGATGAAACCATGGTCTTTGCATAGGAGGCATTCTTATCAATATGTCTGTGGTTTTGGTCTTTTACTCTTCCATGCTGATGTGGAAGTCATCCAACTAATATGATACAAAACCTTTTGTTCAACATGGATGTGGGAGCAATGATTGATGGTACCCTATGCATGTCCTCTATCTTTTGTCTTCCCCTGTTCTCAAATGATTACAACAAACCACTTGGGGAGTATTTCAAGAGTCAGTTGAAATTAGGTTTTGAAATAATATGAAATGAAATTGTAACTTAGCCGAATGCTTGTTGCTCCCCTGTTTAAAAAGGGGATTTCATGGTAGAAAAGAGAGAGAGTTCAAAGAGAAAATTTTGAGTCTAAGAAAGGTCTATGTGAAATCTATGCTCAGAGAGTAGAAGAATGCAAATAGATAAAATAGTGAATATATCAGAAGCTAGTCGAGGATATAATTCATACTATATGATGATCTTAAAATAGTTTTACAAAGCAATATCAGTAATGAAAGAGAATATTATTTCTGAAATATGTGCTCTCCTATGTGTTTTTCCTATGAATCATGAATGAAATTATTAGTTTTAGTTTCAATTGTCTTCTATCATTTGCATTGAATGAATGGGTTTATTTATGCTTCAATTCAAAGAGTTGATTAAACGCTAAAATAAGGTCATTAGTTTGTGGGAAAAGGATGTGGGATTTGGTAAGGAACCAATGTTTTAAAACACAGTGAGTTAGATGTCACAAAGTAGCATGATAATAGTCCCCTTATTACTAATGTTGAGATATAGTTGTATTAATTATTAGTTTTAGTTTCAATTGTCTTCTGTCATTTGCACTAAATGAATGGGTTTATTTATGCTTCAATTCAAAGAGTTGATTAAATGCTAAAATAAGGTCATTAGTTTGTGGGAAAAAGGATGTGGGATTTGGTAAGGAACCAATGTTTTAAAACATAGTGAGTTAGAAGCCACAAAGTAGCATGCTAATAGTCCCTTGATTACTAATGTTGAGACATAGTTGTATTACTGATTGATTACAAATATGACTCCATTATTCCCTTACATAAGGCACTGGTTTTTTGTTAAATTATCTTGTGGTTGACTAAGCTAGTGTCGAACTTGGCCAATCCTCAACCTTGATAATAATTGAATTCTAGTAGATTTATAAGGGATGAGATTAAGTTTGGTTTATGAAAAAAAAACCACCAAAAATGGGACTCCGCTGGGGAGAATTTGAGAATTTATGATAGAATATTATTAGCCTTATGAGTCGTTACAATTTGTAACCAAAGATTGACAAGAGTGGATTCTTATTTGATAATCTGAGTCACCAACAAAAATGGTGACTTTGCTAAGGATAATTTGGTAATTTTTTATAGAAGATCATTTTAGCCTTATGATTCATAAAGGTTCTTAGTGCAAAATTTCTCACTAAACGTGGGTGGTGACTCTGAAGAACTCTGTACTAGTGAAAATTGTTTGAGGAAGAAGCTTAAAGTAAAATAAATTGGTGAAAGAAACTTCATATGGTTGAAGTCTAGTCATCTACAAAGGAGGTGGAGATTCTATGCAAAGAACCTGATACAGTCCAAAATATATGCAAATATATCTAGGTATTTTCCCCTGTTTCAACTTGAAAGAAGAAATAGTTATGTATAAAAGCCATTTTAGAAATATGGAAGAAATATTTTATTCCTAATTAAGTGAGTTAAAGGACTAAGGAAGGGAATAGTGAAGGTCATTTTGCATACATCTAAGTTAAAATTTGTAACATCTAAGTAGAATGGAAGATGTAAGCTTGCTTCTATAATTTTCCTTTTTAAAGGTGTTAAGGCATAAGGTACATTTGAGTTGGGTATCTTTATAATTGAGAAGAGTTAGTTTCTCATTTACCATAAAGTTAGTATTTGAAGAATGAATAAAGGTACAAGAGAAATGTACCACTCCCATATATTTTTTGGTAAAACATCAAGTACAAGCATGTTAGGCATGCAATTCCCAAAATACCTACAAAGGAAGTTCTCTATTGAGAGATATAAGTTTGTAAGCTTTGGAGGTATCAAGGGTTTTCCTAACAAGATTCTTGATGATGTTATGAAAAATTTACCAAACTTTACAGGGAAAAAATTTGTGTCAGCTTCTAAACACTTGAATGCATTCATATATCTAATGGGTGATTTTCAAATAAATCATGAGGGTGTTGTCATGAAGTTGTTGGCTCAGTCATTAAAAGGGGATTCTAGAAATTGGTATTCATATTTACCCAACTATTCTATAGTTTCATGGGATGCTTTTATGATAACATTTATAGAACAATTTGGTGAAAGGATTAGTCCAAATGAGATAAGAAGAAGATTTAGGGAAATCCAACGAGATGAAGAAGAGTTAGTTCCTTATTTTAATCTTAGATTCATGAAAGCAGTAAATGATATTCCTGAGCATTTGAGACCTAGTGATGCATAATGTTTAATTACATATATAGGTTCTTTTGATAACAAGATGAGTTATTTGATAAGGGATAAAGAACCTACAACATTGTAGCAAGCATATTATATTGCTATGGACATTGAAAATACTCTTAAATACTCAATGATGAAGGGGTATATGTCTGCAAGTGTTTGTTCTCTGGATACACATCAAAAGGATGATTAGTATGATGGAATTTGTGATGTCTCATTTTATTCGTTCTCAGAACATATTGATATTGAGCAAAGTCAAGACATTTTTCAATATTGTTCAGCTAATAATGATCAGGAACTAATAATTCTAATATTATCTTGCATGAAGAGGCATAGAGGGGAACCACCATATGAGTTACTATCAAGGTTTTTGGATTCCTTGTTAGAGATCCCTAAAAGGTTATGATCTAAGGATTCAGTTTGCATTGAATTATTCTGACATCTATGAGCCAGGGCTGAATACTCTACCTAAGGAATTGAAGCCTCAATATTTTGATCAAATAATTGATTAGATCAGAATTGCTAAGGAAGAAAAGCATGACTATGAACAAACAATGAGGTTTCAAAATAGCAAGAATGATAACCTTCCTATCAAAGATCAAGAGGTTACTCAAAAAATTGATAAGTATGTGTCTAAAGGTGAATGTATGCATAATAGTACAAATGATGATGTTGTCATGCTGGAAAATATTGTACACGTATTTTTGATAACCAGGGTAATGAAGGTGAAAATTTTAATTACTCTCATAAGGAATACAAACCTCTGTGTAAGGAAAACTTGAAAGCACCCTTATTTCTCAAGGAATCTGACTGTGCTAATACTCATGAAATTATTCCTTTGCAAGTAGATAAACATAATGCATGTGATAGACTATTGTAAAGTACTCTAACTACTTCAGAATTAGAAAATCCTAATGACCTGATTAGTGTTGAATTTGCAAACAAGAATGTCTATATTTAGGCTCTAGAGCCTGATTTTAATGATGGGATTGATACTGGCAGTCACCAAGGTTGGGTTTCTAAATGTTTACATGAAGTAGAAGTAGGATATGTAGGTCTCATGATAGAGATAGACATGGTTTTTCTTTACCAAAGTTTTGTTGAGGAAGGAAATGAAAAAGTCTACTTAGAGGAACAAAAGCTGTGTTCAAATTTTCATCATGAACTAGTAGACCTATCATTTGAAAATATAGTTGAAGGCCCTACTTCTGATCATATCAATTCCAAGTTATTTGATCCATCTTTTGATTTTTTTTGTTTCTAGTTGAAAGATGATGGCTGGAAGGAAGAATCAAATTATGGTATTGATCCTAAAAAATGAATTATTTTTGATGTCTAGAGTGATATAAATGATGCCTTTTATAAGAAGATTTTAATTTAAGTAAAATTAAATATTCCCTAGATTATGAGAAATCAAATTTTCAAGGAAATGAAGCATAGGGAAACATAATTGATTTATATTGTTTTGAGTTATATGAACATGAGCTTGAAATGGGACCTGTATATCAATGTTTCTTGTTTATTGCACAAATTGGGTGTGATGTTTGTCCTACTGAATCTGACATCAGTCAAATTGACTATGAATGTTTCATTTTCCTAGACCAATGAAATGAGAATTTGGTGAAGTATAATGATAAGTTAAGTCAGGTGGAGTGATACACTAATCATATATTCTAGGTAACACTTGATTACATTACATAAAGAGATGTAGATGAGAGAGATAATTGCAAGATTAGTCATATGTCTATAGTGGTTGAATGCTTCACATGAGATTCTGGATTCTTGCTCTGTTTTGGATAAATAGATGTCCCCAACTCAAGCCACTAATGGAAATTGCAAAAAATTTATGTTCCATCTCAAAATCTTGTCACATTTTAAATACTAGGTTGATATCCGAGTCCTTCTTATCATCACTATTGTTAACACTTTCAGGGTTTGTTTAGGCCAACATTATTTTTCATTGTTGACTTCTTGTTGCCCCATTGTCAGTCACATTAAAACATCTTATGCCATTCACCGTCGTAGGGTAATTGGTTCCCCATGCCTAGGTCTAAGTGTATTTTATTTTATAAGGTTAAATATGGCACCTTTTGGCCTTTACATCCTTTACATTTCATAACTTAGAAGCTTTTGAGTCCTCTCGTGTCATCCTAGAGGGTCCTGTTCATTAGAAAAAATTATGAGCACATGCTTGAAATTTTTCACTTAAGTTCTATCAACTATCTCTCTTTATCACGTATCGTGAATTTCTTCTGGAGTATATGTTTTGAACTGGCGATAAGTGATGAACAATATCTCCTTTTATCGCTCATCATGAATATCTTTTAAAGATTTTGATTTAAATGAGCAATGAGAGATGCTCTTTTGTTTCTCCTTTTATCACTTATCACTAATGGATTTTGAGCTTTAAATTTGCAATAGCGATAAGCATTGGCCTCCGATCTTCATGTTCTTCTCTACATCGCTCATCATGAATGGTTTTGAAAAGGTAAGTTCCAAAAGAATGATTAGCAATATGATGGATCTCCCGAACTTCATGTATCATTGATAGGTTTTAAATGTAAGTTCTACATTAGCAATACACGATACGAGTATTCAATGTCATTGTGGGGATCTTCATCATTGATTGCTTGCAAAATATATGAGGAGAATTAATAATGAGAGATGGCATGGTGCTTTTGTATTTTCTTTCATCCCTCATCACAGATTCGTTCCAAAAGAGTGATAAGTGATGAATTCCTTTGTTCAAGTTTCTTGCGCTAATTTGAACAAATCTTATGTGGTATGTCTTTTGTACTGTTGATTCTCATGTAGGTGTATGTGTCTTAACATGGCCTCTTTGCTGTAGCTCCTGTTGCTGATAGGATCAAAGTGTGAAGTTACATTAGCGAAGTGCAATGGGAGAATGAACGTGATAAAGGATGGGCCATTGATCCAAGGGCTAATATTTCATCACTTGGGTGCTCGCATCACTAATGGAGCTGATGAAGGAGGACACATGTCAGCGATAAGTGATGACCATTGAATAAATGGGAAACATGGAAAAATCCCGAGGACATCATATAAAGTGAAAAAAGAAAAGTAGTGGGATGAATGAAGAACCATTGATGTGATTTTGTAAAGCAGGGTGATCCAACAGATTGAAGTTTATCGTAGTAATACTCTCATCATTGATTGCACCCTAAAATTAGGGACAGGTCTGCGATGAGCGATGAAGTGTATAAGAAACTGTTCTCTTCAAAACACTAGTTCTATGTACTTCGCCGATATTAAAGAGGAGCACATATTGATTTGGCGATGCATGTTAATTGTTAAATTTCATATAATTAATTAGGATTAAAGAGAGAACATGGCAGCATTTGAGGTGGCATCACTACTTTCTAGGAACAAGTTGTTGAAGGTTGAAAAATTATTCTCATGACCACCATGGATGAAGTTTTAATTCCTCTAAGATCGACAGCCCGGATTCAAAGTTGAGCTACTAAGTTATCAACTCGCTTGTGTGAGGAGCTCTTGAATCATTAATTTCTGCATGCTCCAAATTGTCTATTTAATGCAGATTGCTTATTGTTCATTTTCACCATCTTTCAAGTCTACAATGAATGTGAGGTTTGGATTAGTGAAGAAGTGTGAGGGTGATATTTCACCTTGAGTTGAAAGCTTTGATTTAGAATCTTTTGGGTTATCAATTTCTACTTATTTTAGACTAACTAGTTTTCATCTTTTTTTGAGAGAGATGGGAAAGATTGGTATGTCAATTTATCCTGTTAGTAGATCTAGCTCGCTTAATGTGTTTGACTGCTATGAGGATATGTCTGTAACTGAGCAAGAAAACCAGGCAACCTCTAAAGTTTCAAAGGGTAAGAGGAGGGCTCGGGGTCAAAAGAAGAAATAAACTGTCTAGAGTACTTACAATTTAAGAAACAAGACTATTCCCAAAGAATTGGTCAAGTTTAAGGGCAAGGAACAAGCTAAGCCTATGAAGAAGGTCAGGAGAAAGGATAAGAGTCATAGGGCTTGTCTAGGGAAGCATAATTCTCCTATTGTTCTCTCTAATAGTCCTTTGAATGATGAAGGTTACACTGACTTAAGGTACAACCAGTATCTTCTCTCTCTAGTGCCATATGAGAGATCTAATGATGATGTACTGATGGTTCCTCCAATTTCATCATGAACAAGGAGTGGTTGAGCATGTTCAAATGCTGATGACTTAGACTAAAGTTTGATCCTTATTTTTTTTTTTGATGAAACCATGGTCTTTGCATAGGATGCATTCTTATCAATATGTCTATGGTTTTGGTCTTTTAATCTTCCATGCTAATGTGTAAGTCCTCTAGTTAATATGATACAAAATCCTTTTGTTCAACGTGGATGTCGCAACAATGAATGATGGTACCCTATGCATGTGCTCTATCTTTTGTCTTCCCCTATTCTCAAATGATTACAACAAACCACCTGGGGAGATTCTCGAGAGTTAGTTGAAATTAGGTTTTGAAATGAAATTGTAACTTAGCCGAATGCTTATTACTATCCTGTTTAAAAAGAGGATTTCATGGCTGAAAAGAGAGAGAGTTTAGAGAGAAAATTTTGAGTCTAAGAAAGGTCTAGGTGAAAGCTACACTCAAAGAGAAAAATAATGCAAATAGATAAAATAGAGAATATATCAGAAGCTAGTCAAGGATGTAAGCCATACTATATGATGATCTTAACATATTTTTACAAAGCAATATCAATAATGAAAGAAAATATTAGTTTTTAAATATGTGCTCTCCTATGTGTTTTTCCTACAAATCATGAATGAAATTATTAATTTTAGTTTCATTTGTCTTATGTCATTTGCACTGAATGAATGGGTTTATTTATGCTTCAATTCAAAGAGTTGATTAAATGCTAAAATAAGGTCATTAGTCTGTGGGAAAAGGATGTGGGATTTGGTAAGGAACCAATGTTTTAAAACATGGTGAGTTAGATGCCACAAAGTAGCATGCTAATAGTCCCCTAATTACTGATGTTGAGATATAGATGTATTATTAATTGATTGCAAATATGAATCCATTATTCCCTTAGATAGGGCACTGCTTTTTTGTTATTTTATCTTGTGGTTGACTGCGCTAGTGACAAATCTGGCCAATCCTCAACCTTGCTAATAATTGAATTTTGGCAGATTCATAGGTAAGAGATGAGATTAATTTTGGTTTCTAAAAAAATGGCCAACAAAAATGGGACTCCGTTGGGGAGAATTTGAGAATTCTGATAGAATATTATTAGCCTTATGACTCATTACAATTTGTAACCAAAGATTGACAAGAGTGGATTCATATTTTCTCATCTGAGTCACCAACAAAAATGGTGACTTTGCTAGGGAGAATTTGATAATTTCTTATAGAAGACCATTGTAGCCTTATGATTCATAAAGGTTCTTAATATGAAATTTCTCACTAAACATGGGTGGTGAATCTGAAGAAATTTGTACTAGTGAAAATTGTTTGAGGAAGAAGCTTAAAGTAAAATCAATTGGTGAAAGAAACTTCATATGGTTGAAGTCTAGTCATCTACAAAGGAGGTTGAGATTCTATGGAAAGAACCTGATACAGTCTAGTATATCTACAAATATATCTAGGTATCTTCCCTTGTTTCAACTTGTAAGAAGAAATAGTTTTGTATAAAAGCCATTTTAGAAATATGGAAGAAATATTTTATTCCTAATTAAGTGAGTTAAAGCACTAAGGAAGGGAATAATGACACTCATTTTGCATAAATCTAAGTTAAAATTTGTAACATCTAAATGAAATGGAAGATGTATGATTGCTTCTGTAATTTTCCTTTTTAAAGGTGTTAAGGCATAAGGTACATTTGAGGTGGGTATCTTTATAACTGAGAAGAGTTAGTTTCTCATTTACCATAAAGTTAGTATTTGAAGAATGAATAAAGATACAAGAGAAATGTACCATTCCCCTACATTTTTTGGTAAAAAATCAAGTACAAGCATGACAGGAATGCAATTCCCAAAATAACCGCAAAGGAAGTTCTCTATTGAGAGATATAAGTCTATAAGTTTTGGAGGTATCAAGGGTTTTCCTAACAAGATTCTTGATGATATTAGGAAAAATTTACCAAAATTTATAGGGAAATTTTTTGAGTCAACTTCTAAACACTTGAATTCATTTATAGATCTAATGGGCGATTTTGAAATAAATCATGAGGATATTATCATGAAGTTGTTCACTCGGTGATTAAAAGAGGATGCTAGAGACTAGAATTCATATTTATCCAGCTGTTCTATAGTTTCATGGGATGATTTTATGAGAACATTTATAGAACAATCTGGTGAAAGGATTAGTCCAAATGAGATAAGAAGAAGATTTAGGGAAATCCAATGAGATGAAGAAGAGTTAGTTCCTTATTTTAATCTCAGATTCATGAAATTAGTAAATGATATTCCTGAATATTTGAGACTTAGTGATGCAAAATGTTTAATTACATATCTAGGTTCTTTTGATAACAAGATGAGTTATTTGATAAGGGATAAAGAATCTACAACATTGTAGCAAGCATATTATATTGCTATGAACATTGAAAATACTCTTAAATACTCAATGATGAAGGGGTATATGACTGCAAGTGTTTGTTCTCTAGATAAACATCAAAAGGATGATCTTTATGATGGCATTTGTGATGTTTGATTTTGTTCGTTCTTACAACATATTGATCTTGAGCAAAGTCGAGATAATTTTCAACAGTGTTCGGCTAATAATGATTATTAACTAATAATTCTAAGATTATCTTCCATGAAGAGGCATAGAGAGGAACCACCATATGAGTTACTATCAAGGTTTTTGGATTCCTTGTTAGAGTTCCCTAAAAGGTTATGATCTGAGGATTCAATTTGCATTGAATTATTCTGACATCTATGAGCCAGGGCCCAGTAACCTAGCTAAGTAATTGAAGCCTCAATATTTTGATCAAATAATTGATTGGATCATAATTGTTGAGGAAGGAAAGCATGACTATGAACAAATAATGAGGTTTCAAAATAACAAGAATGCTAACCTTCGTATCAAAGACTAAGAGCTTACTCAAAAAATGGATAAGGATGTGTCTAAAGGTGAATGTATGCATAACAATATAGATGATGATGTTGTCATAATGGAAAATACTATTGATGTATTTTTTGATAACCAAGGTAATGAAGGTGAAAATTTTAATTACTCTCACAAGGAATACAAACCTCTATGTAACGAAAATGTGAAAGCATCCTTATTTCTCAGGGAATCTAATTGTGCCAATACTCATGAAATTTTGCCTTTACCAATAGATAAACATAATGCATGTGATAGACTCTTGCAAATTAATCTAACTACTTTAGAATCAGAAAATCCTGATGACCTGATTAGTGATGAATTTGAAAACAAGAATGTCTATATTAAGGCTCTGGAGCCTGATTTTAATGATTGGATTGATACTAATAGTCACTAGTGTTGGGTTTCTAAATGTTTCCATGAAGCAGAAGTAGGATATGTAGATCTTTTGATAGAGATAGACATGGTTGTTCTTTACCAAAGTTTTGCTGAGGAAGGAAATGAAAAAGTATACTTAGAGGAACATAAGCTATGTTCAAATTGTCATCATTAACTAGTAGACCTATCATTTGAAAATATAGTTGAAGGCCCTACTTTTGATCATATCAATTCTGAGTTATTTGATCCATCTTTTTAAATTTTTTTTTTCCAGTTCAAAGATGATGGCTGGAAGGAAGAATCAAATTATGGTATTGATCCTAAAACATGAATTATTTTGTATGTCTCGAATGATATAAATGATGCCTTTTATAAGAAGGATTTTACTTTAAGTAAAAGTAAATATGCCCTGGATTACGAGAAATTAATTTTTCAAGAAAATGAAGCATAGGGAAACATAATTGATTTATATTGTTCTAAGGAATATGAACACCAACTTGAAATGGAACTTTATATCAACATTTCTTGTTTATTGCACAAAGTGGGTGTGATGTTTGTCCTAGTGAATTTGACATTAGTCAAATGGACTATGAATGTTTCATTTCCCCAAACCAATAAAATGAGAAATTGGTGAAGTATAATGATAAGTTGAGTCAGGTGCAGCGCTACACTAATCATATATTCTAGTTAACACTTGATTACAACACAGAGAGGGATGCAAATGAGAGAGATAATCGCAAATTCTGGCACATGTCTATAGTGGTTGAATATAGTGGTTGCATCATGATCAACTAGTGGATTCTTCATGATAATGTTTCTAGCTTGGGCATGGTGTAAACGATGGAAAACAAGGTTTTTGACAAAGGTATTTTCTAGTTTTAGGACTGGTTTTTCCCTGTAACTTATGTAAATACTATACGATTGTAGTTTAGTTTGGTTTTGGTTCTCTTGTGTTGTCCTTGGTTTTGTTCTCTGTTCTTGGTTTGCTTCACCTGAGATTCTGGATTCTTGCTTTGTTTTGGGTAAATAGATGTCCCCAAATAGAGCCACTGATGGAACTTGCAAAAATTTTATGTTCCATCTCAAAATCTTGTCACTTTTAAATACTAGGTTGATATCTGAGTCCTGCTTGTCATCACTGTTGTAGGGTTCAGTAATATTTTGAATCCTCCCTTGTAATAATTTCAAGGTTCTTTGTTTAGGCCAATTTTTTTTTTGCTATTGACTTCTTGTTGCCCATTGTCAATCACATTAAAACATTTTATGCCATTCACCGTTGTAGGGTAATTGTTTCCCCATGCCTAGGTCTGAGTTCATTTTATTTTATAAGGTTAAGAATGGGGCCTTTTTGCCTTTACATCCTTTTCATTTCATGACTTAGAATATTTTGAGTCCTCTTGTGTCATCCTAGAGGGTCCCCTTCATTAGAAAAACTTATGAGCATATGCTTGAAATTTTTCACTTAAGTTTCGTCAGCCATCTCTCTTTATCGCATATCACGAATTTCTTCTAGAGTATATGTTTTGACCTGGCGATATTCAATGAGTAGTATCTCCTTTTATCACTCATCATGGATAGCTTTTAGAGATTTTGATTTAAATGAGTGATGAGAGATGCTCTTTTGTTTCTCCTTTTATCGCTTATCACTAATGGCTTTTGAGCTTTAAGTTTGTACTAGCGATAAGCGATGGCCTCCAATCTTCATGTTCTTCTCTACATCACTCATCACGAATGGTTTTGAAAAGGTAAGTTCCAAAATAATGATGAGCGATATGATTGATCTCCCAAACTTCACGTATCACAAATAGGTTTTAAATGTAAGTTCTACATTAGCAATACACAATACGAGTATTCAATGTCATTGCAGGGATCTCTCATCGTTGATTGCTTGCAAACTATATGAGGAGAATTAGGGATGATTGATGGCCTAGTGCTTTTATATTTTCTTTCATCCCTCATCATGGATTCATTCCAAGGCTTAAGTTCCAAAAGAGAAATAAGCGATGAATTCCTTTCTTCAAGTTTCTTTCACTAATTTGAATAGATCTTATGTGTGATGTCTATTATCTCATGTAGGTGTACATGTCTTAACATGGATTATTTGTTATATCTATCATCACTAATAGGATCCAAAGTGAAAAGTTACATTAGCTATGTGTGATGGGAGGATGAACATGATGAAGGATGGGCCATTGATCCAAGGGCTAAGGTTTCATCATGTGGGTGCTTGCATTGCTGATGGAGCTAATGAAGGAGGACACATGTCAGTGATAAGTGATGACCATTTAATAAATGGGATACATGGTGAAATCTTGAGGATATCATATAAAGCGAAAAAAGGAAAGTAGCGGGATGAATGGAGAACCGTTAATGTGAATTTTTGAAGTAGGATGATCCAAATAACTAAACTTCATCATACTAATACTCTCATCATTGATTGTACCTAGAATTAGGGGCAGGTTCATGATGAGCGATGAAGTATATAAGAAACTATTCTCTTCAAAATGTTTGTTCTATGTACTTCACCAATATTAATGAGGAGCATAGATTGAGTTGGCGATGCATGCTAATTGTCAAATTGCATATAATTAATCAGGATTAAGGGGAGAACATGGCAACATTTGAGGTGACATCGCTACTTTCTAGGAACAAGTTGTTGAAGGCCAAAAAATGATGCTCATGATCACCATGGATGAAGTTTTAATTGCTCTAAGATTGGTGGCCAAAGAATTCAAAGTTGAGCTACTAAGTTATCAACTCGCTTGCATGAAGAGCTCTTGAATCATTAATTTCTACATGCTCCAAATCATCCTTTTAATGTAGACTGCTTGTTCATTTTCAACATCTTTGAAGTCTATAGTGAATGTGAGGTGTGGATTAGTGAAGAAGTGTGAGGGTGCTAATTCACCTTGAGTTGAGAGATTTGATTCAGAATCTTTTGGGTTATCAATTTTTACTCATTTTAGACTAACTAGTTTTCATCTTTTATTCTAAGAGATGGGAAAGACTGGTATGCTAATTCAGCCTATTAGGAGATCTAGCTAGCTTAATGTGTTTGAGCGCTATGAGGATGTTGGCCTCCTATAATGATTTTAACAACTAAGCCCTTGTAACTATGATTCAGAGATTGGATATCTAACCTAAATAGCCATTTCAATTATCATGAAGGTACATTTAAATTGTCCACCCAGGGACGTAAACTTGAAATGGGTCGATACTGTATGTGCACTAGGAATCCAAGGTAGCCATATTCATTATATAGCTAAGAAGGACAAAATGCTGAAAGTAAATTGCTTGGAAAGAAATAACATAAATTTTGAACATTAACCAACAACTAGATCAAACTGAAATGCATGAAAAAAATGACAATCTGAGTGGACAAATAAGAAACTACTATGTTTGCTTTGGCTATAGGAATAGTCATGGAATGGAATTATAGTGGCTGCAGGAACAGTCAGTACCATATTCTTAACTAACAACTAAACAAAAAAATAACTAGTCTAAACTAAGGTAAAGGACAAAATACTCACCAAGTGGGCTCCCATGGATAAGTATTCCCTAAAACTAAGATAGACTCAGATGCATTAACTTATAACTTCATTTTATTCAGTAGAGAAATATGAGTACAATCAACATAGTTGTATTGCCAAAAAATTAAGATTGTGATTACATCAATTAAGCAATCTTCTAATTGAGTGAGAGAGAACATCATAGCCCCCATTTATTCAATCACCTAGCAAGGCAGTCAACTCTAGAAAATTTAGAAGATGCCACATTAGGGAAAGTACGAAAAAGAGCAGTGGAAGATACACATACACAAAACCTATCAGGAACGATTTCCTTAACTCGAATCTGGCACAACAATAATGCCAATGCATGCTCAATATCATTTAGAACCATAACAATGTGGTTACAATCTGATATGCATGAGGAATATTTAGTCATCAGGAGTCTTTAGTGACCACCTTGTTGACCTATATAGCACACGTCCACCTAATGGGATCTTCCCGAATTACAGGTCTCAAATCATCTACATGACAACGTTAGCATGCAAAACAACTAAATATCCATAATCATCTTAAAGCAACATTCATTAATCACATGCAAAGTTAACACAAACAATCCACATAGCATATCGATATCATTTGAAAGGTTAAGAAAATAAATTCATGTCCAAGGTCTATGGTTTCAAGGAAATATTATGAAACATCAACTCTGAAGCATCAAAGTCTTATGTAACTAAAGGAAATGGACAACAATCCTATTAATAATTAAGTTATAAAATAGACTCATCATTTCCCCCAAACCTAATGTCTTGCTCATCCTCCAGCAGAGGAAGATTTGAGCTTTTTTTTGGTCAATGCCCTGAAGTTGGCAACTACAAGCTGCCCCACATTTGTTTCTGTTGTATGAAAATCAGGATCCCAATAGAATCTTTGTTGTCTCCCAAGCCTGCTCCATCTCTGTCTTTCGTCAACAATGTCAAACTTGTAAATCCCGTAGTTCGGCACTAGGTACAATAGAATAGGAGGCTGAAAATTTAGTGGAAGCCATAAGTTCCCTTTTGTTCTTCCAAGCTGCATATACCTATCAATTATTTTGAGTGTTGTAGCATATTTGTGCATGGAATGAGGCTATTCTTTCTCTAAATCATCAGATAGGGTATTCCATCTCTCAGATAGATATCCCATCACAAAGTCACATGTGGTTCTTTCCATCTCTTCATACTCATTGTAAACTACCTCTCTCTTAGGTAGGATCTTGCAGGTATAACTTGGCCGGTATAACATCATGTGCAAGTCCTTAAAAATATCTATTGGATGTCTAGACTCAACCCTAATGGGCAGGGGAATGCTGGATTCAACTTGCCTGTGATTCCTATACTGCTTTCCCCAACTTACTTCATTTTATATCCATGACATGAATTCTTGTAATTGGACATCCCCAACATATAGCAGTGGATTCCAATCTTGATCTTTGGTTACAAAAAAATTATGTAAAAATTTGCACAACATATTTTTCATCTCTGGGGGAGCAATCTGAAAAGCATTGAAAAATACAATAGGGGTTTCAATTGAGGGGTTCAAACCTAAAACAATCTTTGCAAACTTGAAATAAAGATGCTTCTCTTTTAAATACAGGGCATATACCCTTGGAGGAGCTATGCATTCTAGTATCTATGGTACTAGAGTTGTCATGTCATCCACCTTCTTCTTTAAAATAGAAATTTCTGCATTCTTGTCCTTAATCTCCTCATCTTTCTATTCAATTTCCTTCTTCAACCTATACTTTTTTGCTTTCCATTTTGCTTCCCTTCTCTGTGTTTCCTTTCATAAATTCAAAATTACCATGTTCATTGAAAAATCAGAGGGCCTATGTACTCCTACCATCACTTTACCTGGCATTTATGCTTTCTCTTGGTAGAGTACCATCTATAGGGCTTCTTCTTGCTCAAACAATTCTAGTTGCAGGGGTTCCAAGCCTTGTTCTTCTATTTCAATCTATATGTCTTGTTGTTCCTGTTCTTGCTCATGCTATAGGAAATCTTGGTACAGGAGTTCTTGATTTCCTTCACATGCTTGGCTTTCAACTTTCTTTGCAATATCCACAAGATTAACAAGTGTTAAATTTGTTTCTTCTTCAAACACATCCTTTTCCTTTTCATTTGCATGCTCCATTGGAGCAGCTGTATCCTCTTGTGGTGACTTTCCAGATTTAGGGCTTCCCTTGAGAGATACCCTAATGGTTGGCCCAACTGAATTTGATTTTCTGGGAGGTTTCTTCATTTTTCCTTTGTTGTAGGAAGAACAGTGTCAATTTTCCATTTGTTGGAGCTTAGCACTTCCTTTTCTATCATTTTCTTTTTAGATTTTCCTTCTTTTAGTTCTTCCTTCCTTTTCTATAACCTCATTTTCATCACTGTGCCAAGAGGGACATCATCCTCAGAATCATGAGAGGAGCTCTCTTTATCAAAATGCTCTACTTCAAAAGAACTAATTTGAATAGTTTGTGTGGTTGTAGGAGGGTTTCCACTAGGGCCTACATCAAAATTTGAGGTGCCAGGAGTGGCCCTAACATTGCTTCTTCTCCTCCCAACCCTATGAGGTTGAGGCAAAACCCTAGCTCACAAATTTTTTGGTCTAACTTGATCAATTCTCAAAAAGTATTCCTAAGAAATATTGGACACATCATGTAGAGATTTTTCAACTAATAATTTAATCAAGCAATGGTGGGAAATGAAATTGTCCCTACCTTTCTAGGTTTTTGCTGCCATGATCAAAAGAAGGTGGTATAATACATTGGAAACATTCATTCTCCTTCCATCCTACATGGTTGAGGATCTTAAAATGCACAAAATGAAAATTCAATTGGAAGCCTTCGCAAGTGATATACTTGAAAACATAGACTGCAACCTACTTCCAAAGCTCAGGCAGAGAAGTCCTCTTCACTCCTTGTTTATCTATGCTCAACAAAGGATCATTAGGTTCTATAAATTCAGCCATAGCTAACTTGGCATCTTTGGCAATAGGGTACTATTCACCAATGATTGGCAACCCTGTGAATTCTATGATTCTTTCCTCTGTAGCTATAAATTCTAGTCCTTTTACTATGGCCTTTCCCTTAGACAATATCTGAGTGAATTCTAATGCAACATTTTCATTAAAAACATTGAGCTTTAAGAAATAGTCTAGCCAACCATAGTTCATAAATTTGGCAAGGCAAGGCACATCTTGTAATAAAACATCATGAACTATGGGTTCATTTCAAATCATCCCACCTCACATTGTCTACAAGTAAACAATTACTTTGCAAAGATTTTCTTCCTGTAATTCTTGTGTGGAAACAAAAATTTTCCTTCCTACAACTCTTGTTGAATTTCTAATGCTGGTGTCATTTGAATTTTACCTTTTGGCTTAGGATTATGATAGGGACAATTAAAGCAATAAAGGAGCAATAAATGCAGGCTATGATTAAGGAAAATGGTGGCGGAGGATTTGTATTTCACACATACGAATCGTCACCTTGAAATTCAAATTGGTAAAATGACTTAAATATTTCTTACGTGAACCAGTACGGATAGACATGTAGACATGGCATTGACACGTTCCCCTCCCAACCTAAGTTGGTACATGTGTCATCACATGTGAGGTGAAAGGATGATTTGATAGGGTTAGGAAATGATGACATGCTATGGGGAACACCCATATTAATTTACAACAATTAAATAAATGCACTAGAAGACAATTAAGATATAAAAATAAATGTGCATGTACCTAAATTCATGGAAGATTTATTGTAAAGATCATGGAGAAAGTACCAGTCATTTTCAAGAAATTTTATTGAGCAATTAATGAAAGCGGAGTAGAGTGAGGTGGAATGAAATGAAGTGAAGTGAAATGATGGTGGTGAGATGGAAGAGAGAGAAAGGTAAAACAAATGGGCGGATGGGTGAAGAAGTGTACCCCCACAAATTAGGAATCTTTATTATGAGAAGTGACATACTTTAATTAGTCAGAAGAAGGGACACTAGGTCCATTGCCTTCGGCTGCAGGAAGTTTGGGTGTTGCATGCTGAGTGAATTGTTGCAAGAACTCTTCTTTAGAAGTTTGCTTGTGATACAATCTCAAGCGGTGACCATTCACCAAAAGCTTAAACCTAAGAGGATCAATGGTATTAAGCTGAAAAACTCCATTGGGAAATACTTTAGCCACCTCATACGGTCTGAGCCACCTTGTCTGCAATTTTCCTAAATTATCCTGATATCTCGAGTCATAGAGTAGTGCCCAATATCCAGGATGAAATTTATTATCCTTGATGAACTTATCATGCCATTTTATTTTTTGAGTCTGCACTACCTCAGTTTGATGCAAGGCTACCTTTTGCATCTCATCCAAAGCATTCAGCTGCATGATTCTATCTCTTTGTGCTTCAGAAATATCCATCCCCAATTCTACTATATTCCTCAGAGTCTTATGTTCAAATTCAATGGGCATCATGGCTGACTTTCCATACAACAACTCAAATGGAGTGAATCTTGTAGTTGTTTTCCAGGTGGTTCTATAGGCTCAAACAGATTTTGGTAGCTTGCTTGACCAATCCTTTTTATATATAGCCACTGTTTTGGTCAAAATGGCTTCAATTTCTTTGTTGATCACCTTAACTTGTCCATTGGCCTGAGGGTGATAAGGAGTAGACTTCCTATGCCTAATGTTGTACTCATTGACCAATACTAAAATAAGGTTTGAACTGAACTGAGTCCCTTGATCAATCACTATCTCTCTTGGAACTCCATACCATGTGAAAATTTCCTCATACATAAATTATGCAACCTTGTTATCTCTTGCATGCTTCATGGACTTAACCTCTACCCATTTAGTTACATAATCAGTGCAGACCAAAATATAAGATTTACATTTTGATGGAGGATCAATGGATCCTACAAAATTGAGTCCCCACTTATGAAATTAACTAACTAATACTTGGGGGCATAGTGCATCTCACCAAATTTTTTTGGCTGGCCCATTCTTTGGCATAGGTCACACTTCCTTGTATATCTTCTTGCATCCTTATGGAGAATTGGCCAATAATATCATGTGTTCAAAATCTTCATTGTTGTCCTATTGGTCGAAAAATGTCCTTCACAGGGTTCATTGTGACATGCATGCAAAATATCAAATATTTCATCTTCTCTCACACATCTCCTCATGACCTGGTTAGGTCTAGTGTAGAACAAACATCCAACAATCCATGAGAAAGGAAATATTTTTCAATGAGCACTCTCCTCTCCTTTGGACAGAAGTGATGAGGGTATCTCCCTATGACCAAAAATATAGTTATGTCAACATACCAAGGTGTTTTGCACACTAATGGAAAATAAGTGCTCACCAAGGAAAGAATCATCCATGACTTAATTATCTTCTGATGTGGTCATCACTGAAAGAAAATCTGCAACAACATTAGCCTTCCCTAGTTTATCCACAATGGTTATGTCAAAATCCTGCATCAGTAGTAACCATCTTGCTAGCCTTCTTGAAATTAGAGGCTTATTCATGAGGTATATAATCATTGCATGATCAGTGTGCACAAAGGTTTGGTATCCATTTATATAATTTCTGAATTTGTTTAAGACATAGATGGTTGCTAACATCTTTTTTTCTATTACTGTATAATTGAATTCAACTCCTTGCATATTTTTGGTAACAAACTAAATGGAATTTTCAATAGCTTCTTCTTTCTATCCTAGGACTTCTCCTATATCATAGTCTGATGCATCTATATGGATGTGAAAAGGAAACTCTCAATTAGGTCCCTTGAGCATAGGAGCATGAGTCAAAGCTGCTTTGAAGTCAGAAAATGCCTTGTCACAACCCTCTGTCCATTGGAACTCAACATCTTTACTGAGGGTATACAATGGTGCTGCCATTTTGTTCAAGTGTTTGATGAACCTCTTGTAATAACCTGCATGTCCTAAGAAACTCCTAACATATTTTTATTTTGTAGGAATAGGAAGATCGGTGATTACCTCAATCTTTAAAGGATCTACTTGAATTCTTTTGTGAGAGATGTAGTGACCAAGAACTGCACCTTCCTACATCATCATGAAGCACTTTTCAATATTTAAAGATAGATTGTGGTCTTCACATATTTGTAGGCCTCTCTTAAGATTCTCTAATGCTTCATTGAAATCAGCACCATTAGTAGTGAAATCATCCATGTAAATTTCCATGCAATCATGAAAGATGTTTGAAAAATATGTTGATGACTACCCTCTGAAAAGTTGTTGGTGCATTGCATAAGACAAATGGAAGTACTGAGTAGGCATAGGTTCCCCAAGGACATGTACAGGTAGTCTTCTCCTGGTCCTCTGGTGCAATTTGGATCTGGTTGTAGCCACTAAATCCATTAAGAAAAGAAAAGTACTACTTTCCTGCAAGTGAGTCTAGAACTTGATCTATGAATGTTAAGTATAAATGGTCTTTTTTGGTGGTAGAGTTGAGTTCCTTGTAATCAATACAAACTCGCCACTTCCCTCATTTTCTGGGCACAATCACCAATGGGGACACCCACTGGTTATTTGAAATGGGGTTGATAAATCCTGCATCTATCAATTTTTGTAGTTCCCCTTTTACTATCTCTCTCAATATAGGGTTAATTCTTCTTTGTGGTTGTCTTACTGGTGTACAATCATCTCTAATATATATCCTATGAGTGCAAAGTTTAGGATCCAATCCCTTCATATCATGATAGTCCCATGCAAATGCATTTTGGTGGTCCCTTAGCAATTTTTCCAATGATAGTTGTTGTTCTTCACTCAATTTGTTGTTGATATTCAGATGTTTCCCTTTTGACACTTGCACTTGTATAGTTAACTCAACCATAGTTGCTCGACTAAGGCTTGGTAATTTAAGTTCATGTGGTAGTAATGTATGAAACATACATGTTTCAGGAAGGTCGACTGTAGGACAAACGGCTATAGAAAGAGCGGTTGCAAGAAGAGTGGGAAGGAGTGTTTTGATAGTATCAATAGAATCAAAGGATGATGCTTCTTCTACCTCATAATGATTTTGAATTATGTTATACTATACCTCATCTTCATCTTGAAGCTACAGGAAGGGACCCCTGCCTAACATCATAAGTTGTGTCATAGAATTAACTTCCTTAGCCTCGTCACCAATATATGACCATACTAAATCATCCTTAACATGGGATGGTTGAGTAGGAGGATAGAGAACAAGATTTTTGGTGCTCTTTCCATAAAAAAAGGTCATGTCTCCTATTTGACATACAATATAAGCATCTGTTGTTGCTAACCACAGTCTTCCAAGAATAATGGGGTACGTGCCTAGTGTGGATTTAGGAGAAAGAATCATAAAATATTTTGGGTAATCCAAAGGGTCTAGAGTTACTACTAGATCTTCCACTATACCATTAGGTGTAATAGTAAAATTATTAGCAAGCTACAGGAAAGTAGTAGGTTTCATGCTTACAATATTTAGTTGCTATAGGATGTCCTTGGTCATAAAATTTATTGTTGCTCCCAAATCAATCAAAGCATTCTCTATGTACATACCATTTATAACAAATCCTACCATAGGATTCCCTAGGTCATTAGACTTGGGGAAAATAAGTTTCCCAAGCATGATGTTAGCAAGATTTCCCACCACATGAACTGTAGTGGGGTCTTTCTTTTTCCTACCTATCTTCTTAAGGCATGCTTCCTTGATTTCTTTGTCATATATGGGAACATATTTTATGGCCTTAAATAGAGGTATTTGGACACATATATGCTTGAGTTGATCTAGAATGCCAAAACTTGTGTCCTCCTTTTCTTCATTTTGTTTCACAGTTTCCAACCTCTAGGGAGATGGTGGTTCTAGCTTAGTCTGCTTGATTGGAGTTGGTTCAGGATTCTTAGGTACACTTGGATGAATAGGGACATTCATAGGCTCCTCCTCTTCCACATGAAGCTCAGTGATAATGGGTGTGGAAGGGGATGAAAAATTAGTTCCTGAATGAAAATGGATGTCACTTACACTCACAACATATGTAGGGAATTGATTTGGATCAACAGACTATACTGGATACTGCTATGGTTTGTTATTTGGGTTAGGTGTGGGCTGGGCTAGTAGCTGAGTAGGTTTAGGTGCATTTGAATTTGGATTAGCAGGAGGAGGCATTATAGCAGGTTGTTGGGGCTGAGAAGGTGTCTACATGTAATTGGTTGATTGGTTTGGCCATTGTTGTCCTCCCCTCCATTGAGATGTTTACTACCAGTTTCCTAGAGGTGGCTGCCAATTTCCTTGAAACTGCTACGAATTCCCCTAAGGTTGCTGCCACTAGGGTGGAGAGTTTTAGTGGTTGGTCCAAGCATGTGGAGGGTTATTTCAAGGTTGTGGTGGATATCCTCCATAATTGGATGGATATGGGGGTTTCCATTGATTACCAGATGAATAAGAATTGAAATATGGCCCAGTAAAAGATAGCGGATTTAGTGGCATACCTTATCTTAGAGCCCATGGCCTCCTTTGTGCAACACAGTAGACTTCATAATATTCTCTTTGGATTGGTTTGAACTTGGGTTCTGTCTATTTGCTATCAATATTAGCTATCATCTTACATCTGTAGTCCTTCTTTTGTCTGCAATGAGGGAAATATTCTACCAACATTGCCTCTACCTCCTCTTGTTTCTTCTTGTCTTGAAGTGAATCCAACTGAGTAACCAGATTGTTTATGATGTCTTTCTTGAAATCTTCTAGTAAGTGAGTAATCTCCATCCTTGAAACTCCACTGGTGGATGACTTACCCATAGAAGATTGGTAAGCTCTTCCTTTCTTCAAAGCTGCTCTAGAATAATTCTAACATATCTTCTTGATATCCTACCAAGTAACTTGGGTGATATCTCCTCCTCCTATTAGGTTCAAGGAATTTGTGCAACTTCCATTAATTCCTCTCAAGAAAATAAGCTTCTGTGATTCTTCATTGAATGTAATCTTCCAATATCTCATCCTCCTTTTGCTACATTCTAAAAATGTCATCTCCTCTCATGTCACTGCCTCTGCAATATTCTTTGTATTTCTCAAGGAAATTTGTCTTCATGTCTTCCCAAGTCTCCACAATATTTCTACCTAGGATCATGAACCATCTTAATGCAACTTCTTTCAAAGTGACAAAGAATATCTTAAGCCTATGGGCATCAGTGGTATAGTCATAAATTATGCAGAGTATATCAAACTCAAAAGAGAATGTAGAAGGATCTTCTATGACAAGTCCATAGAACTGAGGAAGAACTGAAGCAAGGATATTTTTGAGATTGCCCACTTCATTCTAATGAGAAATGGGGAAAGTAAAATTTGGTTGGTTGGCTCTATTAGGTATGTTTCCATTTGCATCACCCATGCCTACTTGATGAAATTCCAAAGAAAAGGTTTCTTCAACTGGATTTTGATCTTCAAGGGAAACTTCAGAACTAGTTAGATCAAGAAATGTATTAGCAAAGGGGTGTGGCTCCTCTTCTTCTCTATTTCTAGGAATATTTTGGTACTCAACTATCTAGAATATATCAGGATTGTTAGGAAGGAATCTCCCATGAGCATCTCTTCTTCATTCTCTATGCATACAATATCAACTCACTATCAACCAGCTCGCACAAAGAATTTGTAAAAGAATAAGGGGTCATACTCTTCTAAATGAGGGGTATATTAAGAAAAACTTCAAGAAATACTAAAACAAGGAAAACTATCAATGACTCCCACAAACTTCCTAGTTTGACACCATCCCCAACAATGGTGCCAAAAATGTTGGACTCCTATAATGATTTTAACAACTAAGCCCTTGTAGCTGTGATTCAAAGATTGGACATCTAACCTGAATAGCCATTTCAATCATCATGAAGGTTCATTTAAATTGTGAACCTAGGGACGTAAACTTGAAATGGTTCAGCACTGTATGTGCACTAGGAATCCATGGTAGCTATATTCATTCTACAACTAAGAAAGACACAATGCTGAAAGTAAATTGCTTGGAAAGAAATAACATAAATGTTGAACATTAACCAAAAACTAGATCAAACTGAAACTCATGACAAAAATGAAAATCTGAGTGGAAAAATAAGAAACTATTATGTTTGCTTTGGTTGTAGGAATAGTCACAAGATGGAATTCTAGTGGTTGTAGGAATAGTCAGTACCAAATTTTTAACTAACAACTGAACATAAAATAACAACTAATCTAAACTAAGCTAAAGGAAAAAATATTCACCAAGTGGGCCCCCTTAGATAAGTATTCCCTAAAACTAAGATAAACTCAGATGCACAAAATTATAACTTATTTTATTCAGTAGAAAAACATGAGTACAATCAACATAGCTATTTCCAAAAACTCAAGAGTGTGATTACATCAATTAAGAAATTTTCTAACCGAGTGAGAGAGAGCATTAGAGCCCCCATTTATTCAATCACCTAGCAAGGTAGTCAACTCTAGCAAACATGGAGGATGCCACATTAGGGAAAGTGCAAAAAAGAGAAGGGGTGGCTACGCATGCACATAACCTATTAGCTATGATTGCCTTAACTCGAATCTAGCACAATAGTAATGCCAACGCATGGTCAACAACATTTAAGATAATAACATGGTGGTTATAATTCGATATGCATGAGGAATCTCTAGCCATCAGGAGTCTTCAATGACCACCTTGTTGACCAATATACATATGTCTAGCTGGCAAGATCTTCCTAAATTGTAGGTCTCAAATTATTTGCATGAAAATGTTAGCCTACACAACAACTGCATATCCATAATCATCTTAAAGTGACATTCATTAATTACATGCAAAGTTAACACAGACAATCCACATAGCATATCGATATCATTTGAAAGCTTAAAAAAATAAATTCATGTCCAAGGTCTATGGTTTCAAGGAAATATTACGAAAGATCAACTCTCAAGCATCAAAGTCTTATGTAATTGTAGGAAATGGACAACAATCCTATCAATAATTAAGCCATAAAGTAGACTCATCAGAGGATATGTCTTTAAATTAGCAAGAAAACTAGACAACCTCTGAAGTTTCAAAGGGCAAGAGGAGGGCTTGAGGTCACAAGAAGAAATAAATTGTCTAGAGTACTTACAATTTAAGAAATGAGACCATTCTTGAAGAATTGGTCAAGTTTAAGGGCAAGGAACAAGCTAAGCCTATGAAGAGGGTCAGGAGAAAGGACAAGAGTCATAGGTCCTATCTAGGGAAGCATAATTCTCCTATTGTTCTCTCTGATAGCCCTTTGAATGTTGAAGGTGACATTGACTCAAGGTACATCTAATATCTTCTCTCTCTAGTGCCATATGAGAACTCTAATGATGATGTATTGATGGTTCCTCCAATTTCATCATGAACAAGGAGTGGTTGAGCATGTTCAAATGCTGATGACTTAGAATAGTTTGATCCTTGTTTTTATTTTTGATGAAACCATGGTATTTGCATTGGGGCATTCTTATCAATATGTTTGTGGTTTTGGTCTTTTACTCTTCCATGCTAATGTGGAAGTCCTATGGCTAATATGATACAAAATATTTTTGTTCAACATGGATGTGGCAACAACGACTGATGGTACCCTATGCATGTTCTTTGTCTTTTTTCTTCCACTATTCTCAAATGATTACAAAAAACCACATGGGGAGTTTTTCTAGAGTCAGTTGAAATTAGGTTTTGAAATGAAATTGTAACTTAGTCGGATGCTTGTTGCTCCCCTATTTAAAAAGGGGATTTCATGGCTGAAAAGAGAGAGAATTCAGAGAGAAAATTTTGAGTCTAAGAAAGGTCTAGGTGAAAACTATGCTCAAAGAGCAGAAGAATGCAAATAGATAAAATAGTGAATATATCAGAAGCTAGTAGAGGATATAAGCCATACTGTATGATGATCTTAAAATAGTTTTACAAAGCAATATCAGTAATGAAAGAAAATATTAGTTTTTAAATATGTGCTCTCCTATGTGTTTTTCCTACAAATCATGAATGGCATTATTAATTGTAGTTTCATTTGTCTTCTACCATTTGCACTGAATGAATGGGTTTATTTATGCTTCAATTCAAAGAGTTGATTAAATGCTAAAATAAGGTCATTAGTCTGTGGGAAAAGGATGTGGGATTTGGTAAGGAACCAATGTTTTAAAACACAATGAGTTAGATGCCACAAAGTAGCATGCTAATAGTCCCTTGATTACTGATGTTGAGATATAGTTGTATTATAGATTGAATGTAAATATGACTCCATTATTCCCTTAGATAGGGCACTGGTTTTTCGTTAGTTTATCTTGTGGTTGACTGAGCTAGTGACAAACCTGGCCAAAGATTCAAAATGGAAATGAATTCATTATATAATTTAAATCAAATTGTATTAACCTATTGAATTAAGTGTATTCCTTGCAATAATTAACAGTTTTGTGAGAGGCCTTCCAAGCCTTTGATTATATTTTTTTATTTGCACTTTCTTAAGGAATACATATGTGATTACAAATGCTCTTGATCAAGTAGGGATATTATGAGAATGAGAAGGATTAACCTCCTAGGTCTCACAGAGCCTGAAGAGAAGAAGTGGGGTCCTAAGTACTTCACTTAAGTGTTGTCTAATCCTCAACCTTGCTAATAATTGAATTCTAGTAGATTCTTAAGGGATGAGATTAAGTTTGGTTTCTAAAAAAATAACCAACATGAGGAAAAATATTAAGAGATGAATTAATTAAATAATTAGAAATTGTTTAATTATCATGGATGAAAAAGGAAAATATTAGCTTAATTAAATAGTAAAAAATTATTTAAATAATATAGATAGAAGAATTAATAAGGATAATGATGAAATGATGAGAATGAATTAGCTATTTTATGTGCCTACACATTTCATTATTGTATCATTTAGGAATCCTCTCTAACAAATTTGAGTAGGGTTTTTATCATTTATTTTGAATATCATAGATTGTTATAGCCTTAGACACACATAAGGTTCAAAGCACATACTTCTATCTATCAACAAAGTAATTATTTGTGAATGTAGAAATACAAAAACGGGGGTTTGACTGAGATAAACCCCTATATAGCCACCCCTTTCATTCTATTTGCTATGTTTTTACAAGTTTATATCTGAAAATGATAGACTTTAGGAAATGAAATTACAATGTAGACCCGAAGGTTACAAATTAAGATCCCAGTCTCCAAAAATCTCCATTTTTACATAAGGACCCCCTCATCCTTGTTTTACCATTTTAGGCTCATTTTTTTGTCAAAGAGGTGCACCTCCATCCAGCCTTCTCAGATTTGCAATTATTTCATAATTTTCATTTTACTTTGTGAGAATAATTCATGTTTTCAAATTAGGTTAATCAAATTGCATTAAATCAATCAATTTTCTTGACAACAAAATAACTAAACCTAGGGCATATTGGCTCTCCTTTTAGGTTGTTAGTAAATCTTAACACCCTTCTTGATTTTAGTTCCAATGTTAAGTCAAGGAAGGATTGATCCAAATTAATCTACAAGCTTGATTTAGGATCTCCTTTCCCCCTTATTTCATTGGATTAAATTTTATTAATTTTAATTTCATTTTTAAGTAAAAATATAATTAAAATTAATAAATTTTAATTATTAGACTAATAAGACTTTCCTTTAAAGAGAACAATAAATTAAAATAGAGAACAAATTCAAATTTTAATATGTCTTCCCTTTATAAATTTGCTTTACATTCCTTTTCTTTTTATTTTATCTAATCTTGTGAAGTTATTTTTAAATTTATTGACTTAGTAGTTCCATCCTTTTTCTTTATTCTACTTAGTTATTATACTTATCATAGTGTTCACCTTTAATTTTCTTCTATATATCCTTTCTTCATGGTTTTTTCCAATTTGCAGTTTCTATACCTTTTATAATATTGTTAGTTTTATTGATTTAATAGATTATTCATATTTTATACATTCATAGTATTCATCTTTTTTAAATAATTCTTGTTTTTAAACTAATTCTAATTTTTTAATATATATCATAATAGCTTATTTTTCATTCTTTTATTTTGTCTCATCTTGTTTCATTGTTTGTTTATTAGGTAAAATTTCTTTCATTATTTAGTTACTCTATTTTTTTCTTTTATTCTCTTAAATTGGCTTCATTTATTGGTGACCTTGTTTTACTTTAGAAATATTATTTTTAAGCTCTTTATCTCTTTTCTAACATTATTGCAACTATCAATATTTCATTTTCTTCTTGAGCTACAATTATATAGTTTTTCGCCATATTATTTGTTAACTATTGTAATCTTATATCATTTGTTATAATTAAATTAGTCATTCCCTTGATTTGATTCAAAAATTTTATTATTATTATTTCTTTATCATTGAAACCCATGCTTCTTTCACTTTCCTTCACCCCTCTTCCTTTTTAGCTTGCTCATGTCTGCAACATTTATTTTCCTCTAACTCTCTTTTATTCTGATGATGGATCATAGAGTGTGATCCAAAACATTGATGCAAAAAATATGTAACATAATCAAACCAGAAGAAATATCTAACAACAAAAATAGATTGTGTAAACTTGATCTCATTCATTGGTTTAATGGATCTTAATATAATTCTTGCAAACCATACTATCTACCACAACACTTTAGTTGGTTGTGTCAAGTGATGATACTATAGTAAGGACCATACCCTCCATTCTCTATGCACCTAATCTTAAGGGGAGAATGACATCCTAGGTGTAGGACATGAAGTAGATAAGATAAAAGGATTTATCCATCCATGACAAATGATATCAAATTTCTAGTACTCCCAAATAAATATAGGTACTCTAATGATAACCAAAATAACTAAGAACAATATGAAAATTGTATAATCTAACTGTAATAATAAATTAGTAATCTTATTATAAAGAGTAACTTTGACCTAATTAACATGTATAAAGAGTAAACTAGTAAATTATGGTAGATCATATTCTAAACTAATGTTAAATTAAGGTTATTTATTTGTATATTCTAAACTAATTTTATTATAAAGAGTAACTTAGGTCAAAGTTACTCTTTATGGTAACATTAGCTTAGTTTACTCTTTATAAATTTGACCTAATTTATGATTAAAATATGATTTATCTTAGAGTAATTTAATTATAACATTAATTCAATATGGTTTACCTTAATTTTCTAATAAATTAAGATAAATTAATTTTGAACTAGTATTAGTGTAGACATGCAAAATTGTCTTATTAATATCACACATCCTTGATAGTTCATTTTTACATCCTTTTAATCATTTTCATCATTATAAGTGCATTTTCATCAATTTTCATCACTTGCATCACTAATTTCTCCTTTTAACATCATTTTCATCATTTAACCCTAATTTCTTGTATTTATTAAATAATTTTGAATTATTTAATTATCCAAATTTCCTTCCACATGACATATTCCTATAAAATATTATTTTTCCAAAATATCTTAACTAACTTTCTTCTCAATCATTTTCAACCCTTCATTTTCAATATCTAATCTCCATCATCCAATTTGAAATATCTCAACCAATTTCCTTGAAATGTGGAGATATTTTGAGTTAAAATTAGTCTCATATTCCTTGATTGATAAATCATCTCTTGATATCAAGATCAATTTTCAGCTGTTGATCTCCAATTTGAAAATATATAAAACAATCATCAACCTTCATTCAAATCACCTAGAATCATAGTAGCTAAGCCATGTCATCTTGAGATTTGAGAGAAATTGAGATCATCATTTTATCATTTCACCTAGGTCATATCATGCTTTTGTAATCAAAGGAGCTTAGAAGTTTAGCAATATAACACCATCAACAATCAAGCTTCACAAAATGGGATGTTAGGCTTTCTTTTGTATGATTTTAGTTTATTTGATTTGAATTACTAATCATTTGTATTATTGATTTCTTACATTGTGCATTCAATCTCATTGGTAAGTGGGTTTATGAGCACTTTCATATTTTGGGTATATGAAATCTAACCCTAGAATAGTAATTATTTATTATCTTGCAATTTGCACTTCACCCACTTCACATTTATGGCACACTCGGTGGGATCCACATCCTCGATCTAACAAATTTTATGAGTTTGTCATGTTTTTTCAAGTTTTTTGTGTGAACATGATGTATAGATCCACATCTGACAGTATATTTCCATGTTTGACCTTTCTAGATTGTTGTGTTTGCTATTTTTATCATGTATGTTTTCTATTTCTATAGATTTTTGATATTTCTTTACCGCTTGTACAAAATCTTACCATGTTTGATCGAGAATAGAGTTGCATTTACATGTATTGCTATGTCTACCAATGACAAAGTGCCACATCTATAATCTATGTTGCATATACACTTACATAGAGCCACATTTGCTACCTCTGTCGTGTCTGCACTTACACATAACTAGGTTGCTGCCTCTATCACAGCTACTAGTCATTTTGTCATGTTTGCACTTACACAGAGTTGTGTATGTTGCATTTTCTGCATTTTATAGTCATTCTACTATGTATGCACTATCAAAGAGTCATGCTAGAGGTATACGTTTCCACGTTTGACTATTTATTTGTTTTTTATTTTTGTCAGTCAATTTTTAGAATTTCAAATTTTGGTTAAACCTTAACCATAATTCTTGTTGTCTATTGTTTATGTGCTATTTTATCTAACTATTTTGTGCAGCAATTCATTTGGGGTGAAGAAAATATTTTGCAAACTACTAATCTATCTTGTCTTGTAGGGTTTGATTTGTCTAAGGTACATAATCTAAACCAGTAATCTAGTTTTCCTGTAGGTTTTATCATCAAAGAAATTTTTATCAAACCTTATCTTTTTTATTTCTAGATTAGATAACATTTATGTTCGGTACATTAAAATGAACTTGTTTGTCATGTCTGGCGAGTTTGGGTGTATGTATCCTCTCCCCTTGTTCTTTGTGTGAGCTTGGATGATGAGAAATACCCCTAACTTGCATTTTTCATTGTGTCACTGAAGGCATGCTATCTATGTTTCCTCTCCCCTTGTGCCATGCGTGATCTTGAGTGATGAGAAATAACAACACACTAAGCCTTCCTTTTTATTTTAGTAGGAGGCCTACCTAGGGTTTGACCTGAAGAACATTTTTTAGGGTAGGCTATATAAGGGGGGGAGATCAAAAGTTGTACCTCTAGGTGTTTGGCCAATTTCATTTGAAGTCAAGCCATAGGATCCTCGGTCCATCAAGATTGATCGATGATGAGAGTGGGAGAGACCCTCCCAATCTTAGGTTGTTGCAAATGGGCCCACTATTCACTAAGTCACTATGAACCTTTGCTTTTAGAAGCCTAAGACTTTTCAATCATTGAACTATACTAGTACATCATGATAGCATCTTTACAAGAAGTTACCATACCTGGTCCTTGGTTGAGGTGTAAGGTGTTTATCTAGGGCTTAATCTTTTTCAAGACGAGGGGTGTCAAGGTGGTACATGAACTTGGGATACCCTATTCACCCACTCATTAGATTCAGATTAACATGCAAGTTTGGCAATCCTACTATAGGGAGATAAACTATTTATCAAGTTAGCTAGGTTGTGCTTGTTTGGTGTGTCTTCTCTTGTGTTAAACCAATGAAAACATTAACAAGATTTATAGAAGAAAGCTTGCAAAAGTACCTTATCACCCTGGGGTCATTCATGTTTATCTTGTCTATTGTGTGTATCACTTGTTGTTTGAAAACCTAACTCAAACATTAGACTTTTATCATTACCCATCAAACTGTCAAAACTTTTATCAATCACTGAAACAATATCAATCCATATTTTCCAAAACATTCACTCAACTTTGATTATCCTACTATGTTTTCTTTATATCTGGTCAGTTTTCCTCAACATATTGTCACCTTTGATAAATCTACTTCTTTTGTCACAACTTTTTTCTTCTAGACCATTTTATGCATAGTAGCACTTTTGATTTTCCTATCATGTTTGCTTTATATTATGCCACTTATTCTTAGTATATATTTTCCTTTTCTAAATCGACCACTTCTATTATAACTTTGTTCTGTTAGACCATTTTTTGTACAATAACACCTTTGATTTTCTTGCCACATTTTCATTGCATTTTTCCACTTCTACTAGTTCTTTGTCATGTTTGAAAAAAAAACATTTTTTCTAGCATTGTTGCATCTATATATAACCTAGACTCTCTCATACTTGCAAAAAAAATTGCACCTAAACCTATCATAATTTCTTGTCCTACAATCAAAAACATCTGTCTTAATAGAACTTTCACTTTTGTATAGTCATTTACACCCTCAAACATCACCATATAATCCTTCAACTTGGTTTTCCTAGAAAGCATCATCACAACCTTTTGGATAATCATTAGTCAAGTCAATATCAAACTTTATTAGCCATCAACTACCTAAAATAATATCAATCTCTTTAGACCATCCATAACATCATACTTGTCAATTATAAAAACCTACCTTTCGACACCAATCAACCAATCAACCTCTCAACTCATCCTTTTGCTGGTATCTCTTGATCAAATCAACCCATCATCTTGTGAGATTTTCAACTTAGTGGAATTGTCTCCCTCTAGTTTTAAAAAATCACCATCATCCCTCTTTGCTTGTACTCATAATTCTATTCCAAATAAATATTGTTGAATTGCACAAGACAACTGAGAGGGGGGGTGAATCAGTTGTATCTAATTACATTTTCTGATCTTAATCAATTTCACATCTACTTTAATCAGTTATTAAGTATGAGAATGAAATTTAGATAAAAAAAAGAAAATACTAGAGACATAAAATTTATGTGGAAAACCCTATAAGGGAAAAACCACGGCGAGGATTAACTCACAATATAATAGTAATGTAAAACTAGATACAAAGGCTCACTACCAAAGGGCTCACTTCCCAAGATAGGACTAACTATCTAGATACAAGGCTCACTACCTTTAGAAAGGACTCATTGTCTAGAAGGAGGCTCATTGCCTACAGACAAAGATAGATAATAGAAAATCCACAATAACTCGCACACATTCACAACCTTGATCAAAGAATCACAAACACCATCAACTCACTACTTTTAGGAGTCTAACACATTGAAGTATTGTTGCCTTGATTCACTTTCGCACTTGCTTTTCTTCTCACACTTGTTCATACTTCTCTTCTTACAATTCAAAATATCTTGACTTGTATTTATATCAACTTCAACCTTAGAAGCTTTCTCCAAGGTCAGCTACACATTCTTCATTTTGCAATTTCAAATTAGGTTGGTGACTCAACATTCATATAATGAATAAGAATGAGAGTGGAACAAATATGTGCCTTTGAAACAAGAAGATAGCTTGTGGATCACATAACACACTTCACCAGACAATGGAAAACCTCTTAGATACCTTCATAGTCATCTACAACAACTGTAACAACTTCCATATATTAAACTCTTTCCATTAGTCCAACTAGACAGTGCAAACACATAGTAACTCTAGGAAAAGTCTTTTGGAGCACTAAACCATGAACACTTTTGCTAGAATATAGACAAAACTATTATCAACCTTCTTCCAGATTTTCAAGATTTGAGACAAACCACTAGAGGACTACAAAGTAGAAACATTTTTCTCAGTCAATAGACAAACAAATCTACTAGACTAGTTCACAAACTGGTGAACACAAATTTCACTTTTCATCAACCCAAAAGATATAACTCATGATATATCACCCAAGGATGCCCATAAACAACACTATAGATCTGCACAAGCATAGGATAAACACATAAAAAATACAAAGCACATTACCAAAGAACATTTAGAGCACACACAACTCTGTCTTTATTTTATATTAATTTTCTCAAAAACACTTGACAAATCATCATATCAGCACACCTGCAACACCATAAAGATAGCTCCATGTACTCACAATATACTTGCAATATCTCAACCATACATGTACCACCTGCAATCACCCAATTCCTTTCAATGCAACAACTTGTATTGTTTTGACATCAATGACAACAATAATGACAACACCACCATACTCATTTATACTTGCAACAATCTCCCCCTTTTTCATTAATGGCAACACATGATGTGATAAAACATCAAAGACAACATACACAATATCCTGCTTCTTTTTCTCTTTTCTTTTTCTATATTAGACAACCTACACAACCTTACTGCAAACTCTTCTCCTTACAAGATTCTCTCTCCCTTTCAGCTAGATATAGATAGGCCTTTTAACATTGTTCTCTCTCCCTATTTGAAATCAATGACAAAGTAAAGTTTTTGCATGATTCTTCAACCATATAAAATTATGATCACTCCCCCTTAGGAGTGCACCCATGACAACACATACATCATCTAGAAAAAATGATACTCTCTACTCCCCTTGAGGAGTAGACACCAATTATCAATCTAAACAGATGATGAATTTGTAGATCCACTAGACTGATGCACCTCTATGTGCACTAGTTCAAAGAAGGAGGGGAAATAACCCCCAACTTCTCCCCGAGATACTAAAAATTATCCTTAGGAAGAGCCTTAATAAATATATCTACAATCTCATCCTTTGTAGACACACATTCAAGCCTAACTTCATTCTCCAAAACCTTCTCCTTTAAGAAATAATATTTGATAGATATATGCTTTTTCCTTGAATGCCTCACCGAATTCTTTGAGATATTTATTGCACTTGTATTATCATAGAAGATAGGGATAGGCTCATCACACATCACACCTATATAATTCAATGTCTTTTTCATCCAGAGTACCTATGTACAACAAGATGATATTGCAATATACTCAACCTCTATAGTGGATAAAGAAACTGAATCTCGTTTCTTGCTTAGCCATGAAACTAACCTACATCCAAGAAAGAATGCACCACCACTTGTACTTTTTCGGTCATCTACACAACCAACCCAATCTACATCAACGTAGGCATTCAAATTGAAATTAGTATCCTTAGGATACCACAAGCCATAAGCTAGAGTGCCTTTAAAAAAAATTGAATATCCTTTTCACAACTATAACATGTGTTTCCTTAGGTTATGCTTGAAATCTAGCAACCAAACATACTGCATGCATGATATCTAGTCTAATAGAAATAAGATATAATAGTCCACCAATCATATATCTGTACATGCTCTAATCAACTTTAGGAGAATAATCATCCTTACTCAATTTGTATCTAGTCACCATAGGGGTACAAACTAGTTTGGAGTCATCCATTCCAAACTTCTTCAACAATTCTTTAACATACTTTGATTGTGAAGTGAATATGACCTTATCAGTTTGATTCACTTGAAGTCCAAGAAAGAAGTTCAACTCACAAATCATAGACATCGCAAACTCTTTTTGCATCTCATCTACAAATCTCTTACACATACCCTCATTTTCTCTGAAGATAATATCATCAACATACACAACCACTATTAACAATCTATTTCCTTCAAATTTGAAATAGAGATTACTATCTGTAGAGCCTTTGCTGAACCTTTGTTGTGTCAAATATTTGTCCAACCTTGCATACCATGCTCTAGGAGTCTGTTTACATCTACATATTGCCTTTTTCAACTTACGGACCATATTTGATAACTGAAATCCCTCTGTTTGTTCCATGTACACCTCTTCTTCCAAATCTCCATTCAGGAATGTAGACTTAACATCCATTTGGTATACCTTGAAATATTTGTGAGAAAAAAATGCCAAAAACATCTGAATGGCCTCCATTCTTGCCACTGGAGAAAATTTATCCTCAAATTCTATTCCTTCAACCTATGAATAACCTTTGCACACAAGGCTTGCTTTATTTCTTACTACTTCACCATCTTCATTTATCTTATTCCCGAATACCCATTTTGTACCAATTACATTCTTGTTTATAGGTCTAGGAACCAGTTCCCATGTTTGATTTTTCTCTATCTACTACAACTCTTTTTTCATTTCTCTAACCCAATTATAATCCTTGCAAGCTTCACACACTATTTTAGGTTCTATCTTAGATAGAAGACACAAATTTACTTCAGCTGCTACCACTTTTCTTCTTGTTGTTACACCTTTTCCTTTGTCTCCAATTATCTAGTCTTTTGGATGATTTTTCTATACATATTTTGGAGTCTTAGGAGTAGGTTCTAGAGTCTCTTCTTCTTCTTCTTCCTTATACTCTTCTTGTAATTTTCCAAAAATAGGTTCATCAAGTTCAACTTCACTTATTTTAAATGGTTTGTGGATATCTTCATCAACTTAAATTACATTTGCACTTTCAATTATCTTTCTCAATCTTTTATTGTATCATGTATATGCTTAGCTATTATTTGAATATCCAAGGAAAATACCTTCATCACATCTTACATCAAACTTTCCAAGGTTCGCATCATCTCTTTTATTATAAAATCTACTTCCAAACACCTTAAAGTACATAACAGTAGGAATCTTGCTAGTCCACAGTTCATAAGGGGTCTTCATGTTGTTACCTTTGATCTAAACTTTGTTAAGAATATAAACAACAGTGTGGATTTTTTCTCTCCAGTATACATTAGGTACATTTTACTCTTTCATCATAGTCCTTGCAACCTCTCGAAGAGTTCAATTCTTCCTTTCTACAACTCCATTCTACTGAAGAATTGTAGGAGCAGAAAAATGTGTCTTTATACCATGCTCTTCACAAAATGTATTAAAATCACCGGAAGTGAATTCTCCACCTCTGTTAGATCTTAAACATTTGATTCCCAGGATTACTTCATTCTATACCCTTTCCTTGAACACTTTGAATCTATCTAGAACTTGAGCTTTCTCCCTAAGAAAATTAACCCATGTCATTCTAGAATAATCATCAATCAAAAGCATAAAATACCTGTCACCATTAAGACTTCCTATTCTTGTGGGACCATAGAGGTCTTTATGAATCAATTCCAACATTTTGGTAGTTTATTGTTCTTTCCCTTTAAAACTAAATCTTGTTTTTTTTCCAATTGACAACTTCTACAAATAGTATTGGTAGGCTTTGTGATTCTAGGAAGATCCCTAATAGCTTCTCTTGAACTAATCCTAATCAAATTGTCAAATTTTACATGTCCCATCCTCTGGTGCCATAGCCAACTTTCATTAACTTGAGACACAAAAAATTTACCATCACCACTCTTAAGCTGATAGATGTTTCCATGTGTTCTTCTTCCTGTAGCTACCATAGTTTCAAACCCTTTTATGATCTCACAGGTATTATCCTGGAACACAAGTTTAAATCCTTTGCTACACATTTGTCCAAAACTCAAAATATTATGCCTTAATCCCTTAACATAATAGACATCATCAATACTATGTTTTCCATCAAAACTATTTGTCCCTTTTCCAAAAATATTTGCACTAGAATCATCTCCAAACATCACTAATCTTCAATCATAAATTTTAAGTTTAGTAAACTTACTTTTGTCTCTATTCATATGATTTGAACATCCATTGTCAATTACCAAATAATCTTCATCTTGTCTCGCATGAAAGGCAGTAACCAGAGTACCTTCCATCTCATCCTTTTTGTTTCCTAGACCACATTCCCTTGCATATCTTCCATGGTTAGTAGAGACAAATTTATTCTCCAAGGCTTGAAACAAGCATTCATCTTTATCATCCCTTAAATTAAATTCATCATCAAAAATTCCAACATCTTCTCTAACATAATATGATTTCTTGAATTTTTTGTCCTTTTTGTCTTTATTATCTCTGTTCTTTTGTGTATGGCTCTATTTGGACATCTTGAAGCATAGTGACCCATATTTCCATAATTGAAACATTTAAAAGGTAACTGATGGAAAAACAAGAAGAGACAACCTAGAGGGGGGGTGAATTAGTTGTCACAAAATTAAAACTTATTAAAACTTTTTAACCTTTAAATTCAGATCTAATGAACAACAATAAAAGCATAAATTAACAACACATTAGACACACATGAACACCAAGATATTATACATGGAAACCTTGTTAGGGGAAAAACCATGGTGGATGTTAGTCCACAAGATTATACCCTATTAGAAGTATAATGAAGAATAAAATATGGAATGCACTTGCATTCAAGTAGACTACCTAGAGGTCATTGCTCAGAGGAAGGATCACTGCCTTACATAAAACAATCAGATATAGACCATCTGATGAAGATGAACTAAGAAATTAGCTTCTACGAAAGCCTGATGACAATTCCAATTAGGCACATAAAAATCTTTACATACTTTGCACAAATTCTTTCACACTCTGCTCATACTCTTTCACACTCTGCTCAATCTCTTTCACACTCTTCTATGGTCTTGAATGATTTGATATTTATTCACACATATACTTCACATATACACCAAGGATTACCTCATACATACATCAATATAAGAAAAAAACCCTTTCTTATATATTTTCTACATAGATTTACATCAACAACTTTGTCGGCCTAGAATAAAGAATAAATTACAGCTGTCAGCCTTAATACATCAATAAATCTTAATGTGCACCAAAAAATGTGATTCACAACATAATGAGGACCCAAAAAAAAATCCTTGAACATGCAAACAATAAAATATTAATTTATAAAGATCTGCAACACGCTACCACCATCATGTCAGCCAAGAACATGAAAACTTCAAACACACAATGAAAATATTCAATCATGAACACGCCAATCAATGTGGACATACCAAAATGATAGAGCACGATATAGAAACATCACTGAACATCACAACAACATCACAATAATTCACTTTACCAAAATTGCAATCTCATTTTCCAGAAACACCTCCTACAGTGGCTGAATAATTGTATGAACAAAAAATTTCATAACTTCCTCAATTTTTGATGCGTACCACTGAAAATTTTAGACAACATACTAGATAGGCTCAACAATAAAACCTTTGATGTTTACCTTCTAATTATCAATGTACAAAAGTTTCCATCACTCTGACCTTCTCAGCTTCACTGGGTACCTGCAATATATTTATTACAATTTTCTCAATATCCTCGACATATACAGCCTTAAGCATCATCAACGCTATTAGTGTTGACATCAATGAAAAGAACATATCAAAAATGTAACCAAAACATCCAAAAATCTCCCCCTTTGGCATTGAGGGCAACACATGATGTGAAAAATATACCATCAATGCAACTCACTCTTCTTTGAATTCTCCCCCTTAGATGTTACACTTCTCCCTCCTGCTCTTTTCTCCCAAGGTTTTTCACATTACACTTCTCCCCCTTTGACATCAATGGAAAAGGTACACAAGCTCTAAACCACATATATTAAGCACATCTGACTACTCCCCCCAAGTGGTAGCCACCACAAAATCAATCTGGAATAAGACATGGCTATGAATTCACAAAATGATGCAAAGACCTGCATCACTTAGTTTTGATCAGGAGGAGAAATCACCTCTAACTTTCCTTTGAGGTACTCAAAATTATCCATAGGAAATGGCTTAGTAAAGATATGTACAATTTTCTTTGGTAGGTACATACTCCAGCCTAACTTCTTTGTCACTCACTTTATCTCTCAAGAAATGATACTTGATGTATATATACTTTGTCTTGGAGTGCAAAACTAGATTTTTTGAAATGTTTATGGAACTTGAATTATCATAGAATATAGCAATGGGCTCTTCATACTCAATTTTTACATCTCTCAACATCTGATTCATCCACAATACTTGAGTATAGTTGTTTGTAGCAACAGTGTATTCTGCTTCAGCAGTAGATAAGGAAACTGAATTATTCTTTTTGCTTAACCAAGCTACCAAATTCTTCCCTAAGAAGAATGTACCGCCACTAGCACTCTTCCTGTCATCCACATCTCCTACCCAATCTACATCAATAAAATTGCTTAGGATAAGGTCATCATCCTTAGGATACCATAGACCAAATTCAACCGTTCCTTTCAGGTATTTGAAGATTCTTTTCATAGTAGTTACATGAGACTCTTTTGGATCAGCTTGATATCTAGCAACCATGCATACTACACTCATTATATCTAGCATTTTATGAGTCAAGTAGAGTAATCCACCAATCATTGACCTATATCTTGTTTGATTTGCTTTAGGAGATTCATCATTTTGTGTAAGTTTGCATCCGGTAACCATAGGTGTACCAATTGGATTTGAATCTTCCATGCCAAAAAAATTCAGTAACTCTTTTACATATATAGACTGAGATATAAATATTCCATCCTCTAACTAAGTGATCTATAGTCCTAAGAAGAATTTTAGTTCTCCAATCATTGACATTTCAAATTCACTTTTCATTTCATTAGCAAACTTCATACACAAATCATCATCACCTTCAAAAATAATGTCATCAACAAAGACTTCAATGATTAACTCTTTGTTCTGGTCCAACTTGAAATACATATTGCTATTAGTAGTACCCTTACTGAATCCAAGCTTCAATAAGTATTTATCCAATCTAGCATACCAAGCCCTAGGAGCTTGCTTAAGTCCATATAGATATTTCTTCAATTGGCGTACCATGTTTTCTTTGTTAGTTAGTGGAAATCCATTTGGTTTTTCAACATAGACTTCTTCTAATTCACCATTTAGGAATGTTGACTTTACATCCATATGATAGACTTTGTAATTATTGAAAGCAACATAAGAAAGAAATAATCTTACAGCTTCTATTCTAGCAACAAGGGAAAAAGTTTTTTTCAAAATCAATACCTTCCATCTATGAGTATCCCTTGCAAACCAATCTTGCTTTGTTTCTGACCACTTCTCCTTATTCATTCAGTTTATTCCAAAACACCCATTTGGTTCCAATTACATTTTTTTAAAATATTTGATATATTTTTATATTATAAGATATAATATATTAGATGATATAATATATATTTTTGATCAACAATAGTGGTTGTGAAGGGCCACACCCTATTGTATTAAAGTCTGTAATTTTTTTTACAAAAGGCCCAACTAGGGCATAGGTACATACTGGATTAACTATAAGCCATCAAAAATTGAATCTTATCTATATAGATTCTATTAAAACTATGACATAGCTATAAGCCTCTACGATAATACATCAACACATATAGATCACTAAAAATAGAAACATATGATAAACTATCATGATTACCCCCAACCACTTAGCATCCACCATCATCAATTTCCACCCATGATCCAATACCCGTTCACTTCTAGTTCACCTAACCCCCCAATAACCATTTACATTTTAGTCATTACATTGTTTTAATTATGCCAATAAAAATTTACAAATTACACCAATATATGTTCACTACTGAATGTGTAGTTGACAGAAAAAATTAAAACACATTGAAAACTATTGAAAACACTTTAAATTTTTGTGGGTTTTTATTGTTTGTCTATTGAACAGGTACTGGTGAAGTGGTAAAGATGTATGGGACGAAGGTTTTAAAACACCCTTTTTGAACACCTTTTGCTTTACAGGTTCCACAAGGCGCGTTTTAAATACCCAGAAGCCAATTTTTTATTTTTAAGGTCCTAACTCGCTTATGAAGAAGCTCCCAAAAAAAATTGAAATCGAAC
>CM021103.1:295539189-295630457 GCA_007115665.2 Sequoiadendron giganteum | reverse complement strand
TGAATAGGATGCAAAGCTTCTAGTTGATCTAGCTCGGGCAGATGGTGTTGCTGGACTAGCTAATTAAGTTTTTGCTGCCTCCTTGGCTGCTTCTTCTGCTACTTCATCTTCTTCCCTTTTCTTTCTAGCTTCTTTTAATTTCTCTGCTGATATGCCCAGACTTTCTGCAAGGACTTCTACCTCTTTTCTAACTCTTTTGGTTACCACAGGTTCCCTGAGCTCATTGTGCACCTATATGTCCTTTTCAACATAGGTACCAGACCTCTCTTCTGTTAGATCCAAAGGTTTACTTAGTAAGTGTTGTGCATACATATCCAGAATGTTCTCTTCAACTTCATACCCCATAGGCATGATCCAAACTGTTCTGGGATCAACGGCTTCCATCATACATTGATCAATATGTACCATGAAGAAAATTGTATCCTTGTATTTCTCTACAATGGAAGTGGGAATCCTCTCTCTGGCTTGCATCATAGTCTGAAAACTTTTGAAGTATCCCTAGATAGTGGCATTCTTTGTCTTAGAATTTGTATATCTGTGAAAGAGATCTCTGATTTGAGCAGCTACCGGTATGTCTGTTTGCCAGTGAATATTTTTGAATCTTGGAACCTCACCCATGAAATAAAAAAATAAGCATAAAAGAAAGTTACCATACTTGAAATAATTTTTCTTATCTTTCTTAATATTTGCAATATTTTCCATTAGATGACTCCTCAACAGTTCACAAAGATCATAGTCTGCATTTTCTTTCACCATCTAATAAGCAACATAAATTATTGTACCGAACACAAAGTTGTCTTGGATGGAATGACAAATCTTGTACCTAATAACCATAGATGAAAATTTTACATCTATGTTAACAATTTCATCAATTTTCATTGCTCTTTTGTCATACCTAAAACCTATAGCATCAGTGACTTTGATTTTTCACAAATTTCAGAATTTGTAATCCATCAGAAGAATTTAGACCTATTATAGCATTGATAGCCTCCTTTGTGATTCTAAATGGTATGCTTAACCACATGAATTCATCATGGACTCAACTCAGCCTATAACGAACCCATTCAGACTCTTCAAAGATAGGAAATTTGACAATCTATGTAAACTTCTTTGCTTCTAGGGTTTTATGTGCCATCTTCACACAAAAATCTTCACCTATGATGTGATTATTATACAAATTCAACAATTGTGAAATTCCTAGTTCTTCACTATTCACGTGAATATAAACCCTAATATCCTTTGTGTGTAACACTCCATATGAAATGGATGAAAATGCTCCTAACAGATCGGTCTCAATAGACTTGTAAGGATGCCATTTGAACTTTGGATGAGGTATGTCCTTAACTTCAAATACTAGTGGAGTAGCCATTATCAATTTACAAGTTCAAAGAGTTCCATGAAAAAATACATGTCCGTCAAATCAGAATTTGATTGCCGAATCACTTCCACACTTGAATTTCACCTCAATTCGCCAAAGTTCACCTTAGAGCTCTCCAAACTTCTTTTATCCAAAATAAAAAGTGACAAATGAAGAATAGAAATGACTTTTTATCACTTCCATACCTAACCCCTTTTGTCCCAATAAATGATTTTACCCTAACTCATTCAGTTACCCTATTTTTTATGCACTGTGATGGATAAATCTTCTACGGATCTCCAATATGGCATACCACTTCATCCAATGAGTTCAACAACATCTGTTGAGAATCTATGCACCTTCTGTAATATCCACATCCGGTGTTACTTACCGGTTAGCGGGTTAAAATATTTTCTTGATAGCTACCCCTAGGCCAAAGGCCTAAAACTAATTCCCAAAGGAATTACCAGAAGCAGATTTTGGTGATGGCACATTTTCTTCAATAGAGGGATATTTCTTCACCCATTTCTTCCGCATCTTCTACCTGACCACATCTGTAGTGATTTTTCCTTTTCCCTTGATATCCTTCTGCATGTTTTTCCTTTTATTTATCAAACCTTTTCTATTCCAACAACAATGTGACCAATTTTTTTGCCATTATAGCACACAATGTTTCTCTGTCCAGACTAGTTGTTCCATTGATTTCCTCTTGATCTACACTAGTTAGTAGTATGGGAAAGTATATTGCATGTATAACATCTGATATTTCTATGAAATTGATGCATCACATTTTTACATTCATTTGACTTATAACAACCTTATGACAATTATAGCACCGACCGAAGAATGATGGACCACTTGATTTTATTCTAATTCTACATTGAGTAGCCATGTGTCCAAATTTATTACAACTAAAACAATATCCATTAAATCTCTGAGCATTAGGTTTCCTTACTAGATACCTTCCATATTTGTTCATTTGATTTCCTTGCTTGAATATCCTTTGTCTAGCTTTTGAATTTTCTCCTTACTCATATCCAAGACCTCTCTTGTCACCTTCAATCCTTTGACCTTTAATTATTTCATCAAGCTTGGCTGAGCTAACTTTGAACTTTTCTTTGTATTCATAAGTAGCAGCAAGTTCATTTCTAAGATCATCCATCTACTTTTCAAGTACCTCTTCATTGTTTTTAGATTGTTCCAGTTCATCATCCAATCAGCTGCATACTTTGGATTTTTATTTTAGGAACTATGCTAGGTTCTCTTCATTCTTCTTTCTATCTTCAATCTCCTTGGTCATCTTCATCATGATAGATTCCATTTCATTCTTTATGACTGTATTATCTCTGGTAAGATTTTCACATTCTTTTATCTTTTCCTTCAAGGCTTGATTGAGTTGTTCATCTTAAATGCTCTTACTATCATTCTGCTTAATTTGATCAAAGAGTTCCTTTCTCTTCTCTCTAGACTTATTGATTGTGTCTTTCAAAAACTCAATGAATTTCTCATCATCCATGAGGTTCGTTTGCAATTTCTGAACTTCAGCCTTTGATTGATCAAGATCATCTAGGGCCACCAAAAGCTATTGTTGAAGACTACTTGAATCCATTGAAACACTTTCCAAGATCTTTCCAAGTTGTTAGACTTCTTCGGAGGAATTAGCTTTGATACCAATTGTTGGAAACAAGATAAACTAAGAGGGGGGGTGAATCAGTGTTGTGCAAAAATTAACTTTATTAGCCTTTATCTTCAAAGCATTAACAACATTCAGCCATAATGCATAAATATGAAGCAAATGAACACAACACCATAACACAAATATATTTAAATGGAAACCCTGTTAGGGGTAAAACCAGGATGGTCAATAGACAATTTAATTTGAGTATACCCAAATGAAGTTTATAATAGGGGGAATGTACTTGCATTCAAGTACACTGCCTAGAGCTCACTACTCAAAAGGGAAGGCTCGCTACCTTACAAAGAAAATTAGATTAAAACCATCTGAGAGTTTGAACTAAGAAAATAGCATCTACATATGCTTGATTATAGTTCCGGTTAGGCACAATATTCAATCTTCTATCCTATAGACTGATTTTGCACTTTTTCTCTATTTTGTACACACTCACAACATAGATTCTTTATGCACAAGTGAAACATGCATTATCACTCTTCTGCTTTGCTCTAATTTGCAATTCTCATCAACACACAATTCATACACCATACAAAATGATACGAGTGATCCTATATATATATTTACAACTTAGAATTCAATTACAATATGCCGGCTTCAATAGAACAAAATAATATTTACATTTGTCAGCTCAAATCATGAATAATATGCAATGTGTATCCACAATGGTCAACCAAAACTTGGCTAGGACCCAAAAAAATATGCATGAACACAAAAATACTTAACTAATTATTTCCCATACATCTATGACATGATACATTTATGAAATCGGCTCTAGTACTGATAAAATAGAGAACTAGATAACCGGATCTTCAAACTTCCACATGAATCAATACGAGCCACCAAGAATTACTAGAAGTAGATATTATACACCAAAAAAAATTTCCTGATATGTACAACACAAAACAATAACATAAAATATTCATACAGATCAATGAACACTTAACTACCGGATGCCCTGTTCTTTTTTTTTAATCTTCAATCTGTCTGCCTTTAATATCGAATGATGATGTGCATACCTGATCATCGATTAGGGTTTCCATCAATTACAACACTAAATGATAGTAGAAGTGTCTCTGACCAACAAAAATATTATAATCAACCAACCTGAGGAAAAGATGGATATGTAGAAAGTGAATTTGATGAGGAACTCACTGAAGAAAAGATCCTAGAGCTAACCCAAAATCCCAAAATATTGAAATTCATTGATTCATTACTCACTTCGGATCCAAAAACATACTTTTAAGACTTGCTAAACATGGTGCTAGACTGATTTTGGGCTTTAACGTTATTCAAATATCTTAGACCCAACCCTTATATGTAGGGGTGAAGATTCATTTGTACAAGTTTCTCAACCTCCAATACAACCTAAGATTCTATCTATCCTTACACAATCAAATAATCCTTCCTTTTCAAGACAAGTTGAGAATCCTTTATATAGACAACCATCTCAAGTGGAACAAGCCCTTATTGCCCAAAAAATCAAATAGATCCTAATATATTGGTAGCTCAAAACCTTACACAATATTCAACCAATCTATTCTCTGCTCCACTTGTAACTCAAAATTCTTCAACTAATACATGGAGACCAAATGTGTCGAGAAACTTGTATGAAACCTCTTTATCACAAAATGCACCACCACAAGGAAAAAATGTTAGAGTACAAAACATGACTAGTCTTCCCCCTAGACCTCCAAAATTCACACCAAATCCACCATTACATGCCAACATTCCATCGCAACAACAAAACATGACCTCACCCATTTACATCGTTCTTGATCCAAATAATCCACCATCACAACAAAATAATCCACCTCTTCAAGTACAACTACCAATCTATCACACACAAACCAATCCTCCTCAACATCAAGTCACATACCAAATGAACATTCAAGACCCAAAACAACAATACATCCAACAACAACCTCCCTACTATGACCCTTCATACAATGTTTAACATCAATAAGGGTTAAGCTTCCAAAACCCATATCGTAATGCAATGCAATATCAATATGGACCTTCACACACCCAAAATTCACAACAACAAATCATGAATCCACAACATCAAAATCTCATTCTACAATATCAAAGCATCAACCCATAACATCAAAATTTCATTCCTCAAGATCAAAACATGAATCCACAACATCAAAATCTCATTCCTCAACATCAAAACATCATTCCACAACAACAAAACATCAATCCATAATGTCAAAATATCAATCCTCAATACACAGATAACGTTCCACAAGGATACATATTTTCTTCACACACGTATAATGTTCCTCAAGGTCCAATTCCAACACAAAACCCATCATATAACTCAACATATTTTGTTGGACACCAAAGCTACAACACAAATAATCCTCCACAAAACACACCAAGTGGTGAGATAAAATTACAAATTAAAAATATAAACAAAAAGATAACAAACATATAACTTGGGAAGACCAAGAAGAGATACACCTTGGAAGAAATTTGTCCCTATCCCTATGATTGAAGCATACCCATGAGCCCCTTCCCTAAGAACTTTGAAATTCCCAAATTTGACAAGTATAAAGGAAGAGGAGATCCAATTGAATGCATACATGAATTATCTATACCTTGTATGAATGTAGCTAACAATGATTCCTAACTAATGAGACTCTTCCCAAGGAGCCTTGGTGGAAATGCCATATAATGGTTTTCCCATCTATCTCCTAGAATCAAAACCTTCAATGAATTATCAAAGAAATTCATCCAACACTTCTCATATAACATAGAACAAGACATCACTATAACTGATTTGTACAAAATAAAATAAAATCAAGGTGAGTCTTTTCTTTCCTTATTTCAATGGTGGAGACATAAAGTAAGTAAATACAAATGGCATGTCCCTAAAAAGGAACTTGTTGAAATCTTCATTGCAAATATTCAAAACCGATTTAAACTTCCAATTAACTATGTTATGTCCTAACACTTTTGAAGACATTATTGAAAAGACATAAACCATTGAAAGAGCCCTCATTTCAAAAGGTGTCATTAAGCTATACAACAACAAAGATCAAGCCTCAAGCTCAAACAATAAACCTTGCATATGGGCTAAGAAAACAAATGTCACCAATGATGGAGTGGTCGATGCTAAATTTGTGAAAAAAATACAACCTCCATCTAAAAATCCTCCAAATAGGTTTCAAAACAACCAACCGAAATATAAACCGACCAATAAAAATCAAAATCCTCTAAGAGGACCACCAAGATACAACAACAATCCTTCCAATAAAAAATATGCAAGTTTACTCCCTTAGAGGAACCTTGATGGATCCTAAAATTTCATGCAAATTTTAGGTTCCCGTGTGTGAAATTTGATTTCAAGCATTCAGATGTTCAATTGGAAAATCTGCTCAAGTGGCCCACTTTGAAAAATCACAACTTCAAGCCGATGCAATTTCAAGAAAAATCACCTTGGAAGCATGCTTATCTAACATATGGGAATGTGCACACCAAATTTGAGCTTCCTACGATCTGATTTGACAAAGTTTCAAAAGACCAAGTTGAAGGGTTTCAAGAAAGTCTGTTGTTTACACAGTGTAAAAACTGCCAAGAGGGTCAACTTTGGAAGACAATATTAAGCAACTGGAAGGGTTTCATTGCAGACCAATTGGTTCTCTTGATTCTCCCCACCTCAATGTGAATCCATGTCAGTTTTTAGAGCTTTAGGACATCATTTGGTATTTTTTCAAAATCAAAACCAAATGGATTTTACCCAATTTGAAAACTGCATTTCAAGAAAACTTCCACAGAGGTCAAATTTGATGTTTGATATTTTGTGAATAAATATGCTTAGTGAAAATACCTCTTACACACATGTTAACCATGCCTAAATGAGCTAATATCCAAAGTTATAGCTTCTTAGAATCACATTTGATATTTTTTCAAAAAGGGCAAGTGGAGGGTTTCAATTGAGCTTGACAGTGGTAATTTTTCAGAAAATACAAGCAAATTTGAGCATTTACAATTTGCAATTCTGAAAAACTTCATTCCAAACCATTTCGCAATCATATTCCCCTATCATAGCTCAACATACTGGTGCAATTTCATGGCTTAAGGAGAAGTTTTGAGCAGTTTTCCAAATCGATTTTCGAGGCAACATGATCTATTTTTGTCATAGTGCAAAATGTTAGCAAATGAATTTTGATGAATGCCCACTTGAGTTTAAAGAATATTTTGGGTTTCGATGGAATAATTATGAACATTGAAGCATCATGAGATTCAATTATTTGGGGATGTGCTAACGGAAATGAGGATTGAGGAACCTATCATATATATTAAGATGCAAAAAACCATTTAAGATGGATTTTGTATATGACTTAACTCTTACTGCATTGCTTGGAGATAATATATACGATTTTGGAGAATTGTTGGTTCATCCAATAGTGAAAAGTATTTTGGAAACAAGTATATGAAGAGTCATGTTGCAAGTAGTGGTCATAAAAAGAAGTCTCGCAAAGGATATAGTATCCACAATAGCATGATTGAAGGCTACCCACTGATGATCTTATGGATCTTGTCACACAAATTGTGACATTTCATGTTAAATACATAACTAAAGGCAGTACCACTAGATTTATAGAATATACACAAAATAGATTTGTGAAAAGGCTTTGGAAATTTTAAAATGCCAATAGTGCAAAGTATCGAAAAATAAATTTTGACAATTACCCACTTCAGTTTTTTCATCCCAGATACATACAAAAGTAGTATTTACAAATAACTTGATGATATTTCAGAATACAAATACATGATTCATAATAATTTTATTGTAGAAAATACTTTACCTCATAAATTGAAAGATACAGGTTTAAACCTATGATTAGGGAATTTTTGATGGAATTGGGGATAAAATACTAGAGAGGCCTCAACAAAAATAGGGTGAATTTGTGCATGGGATACCTATTTGACAGTTGCTTATGGTGTATTCAGCATACTAAAATCATATTGCTTTAGTTACTATTTATGAGAATGATGATCATTGTTTTCAACCTTCTCAAAGAAATCATAAAGAAAACTCAGAGGAAAATGCTAGAAGTAAACAACGTAGGAGAAAAGGAGCTAGTACAAGATGCATCCTGAATCACACTGTGAACTCCAAAGATTGGAAGGCCCTAACTTTAATGTTTATAAATGTGACACATGCAATTTATTATACTTTTCTATTGTGTGGGGATTGTGTAAAGAAGGTCAATCTGGCCATTTTATTTTTCACTTCAAGAAATTAAGACTCTCATTCACTACTCTCCTACTAGAAAGATGATCAAGAAGTGTTTTGTTGATCTAATAATAAAGATAATATGCATGCAGATGTTCTAGCGTTGACATATCTTGCTTGAGGATTTGAAAAGGATTGCATCTATTAGTTGGACTGTTCATTTTTACCAAAGGATGGCAGGAATAAGTCAACAAAAGCTTGTTCTCGCAAGACATATATTTGAGTCTTGTCTCCAAAATAATACATATGGAACATTTCAAATAGATGGCTGTGGGCATATATGTTTTCTAGTGATTGATTTTACTACAGGTAAGTGGCAAGATTTGATGAAATCATTAGATAGTCAAACTATGTAGATTCTCAAGTTGCGGCCAGTTGGGGAATATGTAGAGAAATGTTTTTATCAATATCCTTATAATATCACCAAGGAATTATATAACCACCCATGAAAAAGGAGAACATAGTGGCACCACACAAGTGTCAATCACAAGCAATAAGAGCTCTCAAAAGTAGCAGTCCTTGTAAAGGTGGTTAGACTGCAAACGCTTGAAGACTTTAAAGTGAATGTTTTTGGATTTTTCCACTGTATCAGGTATGAGGTAGCTACGAGTGAATATAACCCATCAAGATATAAGGAAATGCACTAGGAGAAGAGGGAAATGGTCCTAGAGGATGAGCAATTGAATAGACTCTGATAATAATATCAAATATGCATCCTCAAAATGGTATGCTTAATTTTCTTGCCACCTCATGGCTTATTCTCCCAAGGCAAGGACCCCTTCAGCAAAGGCTTGAGCTAGTTTTAGAGAAATGAATTATTGCTTGGTCACAAAAAAATGAATGCCCTAACAAATATGGGTTGCACAAATACAAATATGACGATAATCTAGTTCATAACAGAGGTAACAAAAAACAAAGAGGATCAAATGCCATTGAGAGTAGGATTGAAGGAAATTGGAAGGCTATTCTCGCATCCACAATAAGGTCAAGTGAAAACCCTAAGTGTATTAGGAAGACATGGACAATTGGAGTAAGCCCCCCAACTCTCACCGATAGAGTTGGTCACATCGATGAGGATTTTTCAAGAAGAGTTTCACAGATAGCCAAACAATGGAACTTCATTGGTTAGAGATATGAAATCAGTGGGGAAAAAATAATTCTTTGCAATGCTTTAAGTCACCCCGATATGCTAGTGCATATGATTAAAATGAAAATAAAAGATTGAGAAAATTATGATCATAGTAGAAAGAATATTACTTTGGGAGGAATCTAAACTTCACATTTTTTACTAAAGGGATTATATGATGGATGATAATTTTACCTAAGGGGTGAAAATTATAAAATATTTTCACTTGGAGGTGGAATTTTTTCACCAGAGGAGTTACAAGAGTGGGTAAATATTGTTACATAAAAGACGTATTTATTGGGGGAATAAAAAATGAAGATTTGTTTAAAGTAATAATCATAATGGGATTATTTTGATAAAGGTGCAATCATGATCTTTCACTTAGAGGATATTTAAAGTGCACATTTTTTCATAGGAGTAAAAAATTCCTCGAGAAAGTTTAAATCATTTGAAGAATCATTGAGAAGGTAATATTTCACCCAAGGAATAATTAATTAAATTTTGTGAAATATTTCAACCAAGCAAGATATAAACGAGATAATTTCCAATGAAGGGATTAAGATTAATAAAGATTATTAAAATTATTGTGAAATAATGATTATTATTCACGAGAATACAATAACAAAGATTAAAATATTTAATTTTCTGAAGGAAATTAATTAAATATTTTTGTCAAAGAAGAAGAATACTGAAGAGATGCAACAAATAGATATGAAGGGTCATAACCCTAAAGATACAATTTATATATGTAGGATGAAATAAAATCATCAAAGATATGGGAATCAGGTTAGGAAATCATCAGTAGTTGGATAGGTTGAACAGTTTCCGAAATGGAACATTGTGCTATGTATTGCAAAAATCTATTGAAGTAATATAATGGAGAAGAAGATTTAACTTGGTGGTCAAATTTATAGTGTCAATTGTTTGTTGAAAATATACGATTATTTGGTTGTCTCCAATATGATATATACCTTATTATTTAAATTGGTGTATCAAGGACATATTAAATTTATCAAGGCACATTTGTTGTTCTTTTGTGATGAGATTAATTATTTTCTTTAAAAGAATTAAAATTCTTCTAGTCAATCACAGTAATCTGGAAGTATTATTTAGATCAATAAGAAGATCCCTATAATCGATAAAATTATCATACTATCTCCAATTTGATTCTATCTTGTTATTCAAATCATAAGTATTTGATATGTCAAGGCACACTTGCTACTTTTGTGTGATTCAGTTAACTGGTTCCTTCAAGGAAATATTAAAATTTCCTATTAATTAATCATAGTAACCTGGTAAGAATCATTTGGATTGATAAGAAGAGTCTGATGGTTACATCCTTGCATGTTTATACGAGGTATAAATAGTAAAAAATACCAAACAATTTGAATTGTAGCAAGTAAGTAAGTCACATATCATTCACCTCTTGACTCCGTTAGCCCAACAAGAGTAGGCATTGGTCATACCAATTCCATTTTAGAGTTTCATAAAATATTATTCAAATATTCACATCTCAAATTTTAGTAGTAGTAGTTGGTAAGAATTCATCTATCCCACTTTATGCCACTATGGATAGATCCATAAATTCAATTAAGTCATAGAACTCTAAATCTGCTTCATCTATCAAGGTCTTCCCGCCTAGGTTTAGCAAAGCCTAAAGTGTAGGGAGTCATCAACCATAGAGGTTAGCTCCATTCATTGGTTCAAAAATGTTGCAAGTCTTATCATAAAGCCTCGCATCCTTTTAGGATTTGTAACCTACATTTTTGAGATCCAATAGATTGGTGACTCTGTTGGGGATTAAGCCAATTTTGAACCGAAGCCTTCCATCATATAGTCATTCCAAAACATCATGATAGATTGAAGAATCCGTTGGGAAAGAACACACTCATTTTCCTACTTTTAGAAAAGTAGGTAGTGACTCTAGTAAAAAATTGATGAAGAATACAATAAACAATTTGAAACTACAACATTGCCATTTAGAAATAAAGATCATAGGTTGAAATATTTATAGCAATTATCCTTTTCCTTACACACATCATGGTGCAATTGAGAGTTATGGAAATAGAGGTGATGCATATCTTACACAAAAAAATTATGCACAAAAATCTTAAAAATAAATAAATGCTTATCTTGTCCCTCCTGGTCAAAGGCTGGTAAGCTACAAAGATCATCAATACAATCAATATCCTGAGAATTATCCATATCGATACCACACTCCATATCAAAATGTGCAACACAATTTCATCCCTCTTGGAAATTTCAATCAAAGCCTACAACAAGATGTATATTAGAATTAATAGTTTGATGAGGAAGATGATGCATATTCACACATCCAAGAAAGAGGTCAAAGTATTGCATGTCTCCCCTGGATGCATTTTTTAACTTAAGAAGACATAAAAAATAATCTAGATGCTATTTATTCAAATGAATGACAAATATCTATATACATTTACCTTCCCTTCCTAGTGAATTTGTAATCATTGAGTAGTTCATGAGAGCATATGAGCCTGGTTCAACTTACTGGCCCAAATCAGTGAAGCCAATCACTTTTAAACAAATAAGAGAATTGATTGGTATCATAAACAAGAAAAGGTATGAGGATGGTGATATCACTGATGAGTATGGAGAAACTGATCAAATAATGCAACCAATAAGAGAAACATGTACAAGTGAAGTTTTCAATGATGATATGAATGAAAAGGAAATTATCGAAGATCAAATTTCCACCTTCGATAATTAATGCAGTTTTACAGATGTTGTTGGTGACACACCATTTGAGGAATACATCAACAATGATTCAGATGATATGGAGAAGCAGCCATGTATGCATTGTCATAGCATTGACAATAATGTATTAGAAGCTGAAACATAAGAGGAAATCATTCCTTACAATAATAAAGAAGACAATGACTATGATCATTCCATAGAGGATGGGTATGCAACTAAAAATAGTTGCTATGACAACCTACATGACGAAGACATAAAGGGTCTCTCCTACATAGTAGATTGTGACTATGAATGTTATGAAGAATCTATTGAAAATTCAGATGTTGATGACAATCATGTGGATTTATAGTTAAGTGATTCTTGCAACTTTTATGGAGAACAGGAGGAAGAAAAAATGTAAAATGTAAGTCCATTTGACAATAAACAAATAACACCTCTAGCTGCAGTTAAGTACTATGAAGATATATTTGATAAAGAAGCGGTTTGTACACCTGAAAATGGTTTTCATATTTTTCAAAACCCATTATACAATGAAAAGATAGAAGAAGATCAAATGAATTTTTCCCAAGGTGTACCAGAACATGAATTTCATGTGTACTCAAAAATACTTTATGATAAGGAAGAAACATTTTTAGATAACCAAGATAATATATCAGCTTGTGGAACAAATGAATGTGGTTATAGTGCATTTGATTTTTTATTTTATGATGATACTGAATGTTGTTGTGATGATGAGAAGAGCAAAGAATACAACAAGAATGTGGTGGGTGAATAAACATGTTCACTCAACAGTGAGAAAATTTCAAATTTTCAGACTGTGGAGTATTAGAGATATACACACATGAATGATTTTGAAATTGAATGCCCAATACACATTTATTATGATAGTGAAGACACTTTGTGTGACAATGGTGATAAACTTCATGATGGGCATGAAATTGTATATTGACAATTACATTTTGATAAAATACAGACAACTAGTGGTCATGAACTTCACTGCAATAGTGTTCCAAAAAGGCACATTTCTATTGAATCTTGGGTTGTTGCTAATTTTGGAAAGATAGATCTACAAATTGTTGATTCTAATATAGTTTCAAAACCACAACTATGTGCGCAAGCTATATGTAATGATGAAGATGGTGCTGATATTTTGGGGTTTGATGTTAAAGCCAACATTGATGATAGTAGATGTCAACAACAACATGATCCATGCCACTTTCCAATTCAATTAGAGAGCCAACATTTGGTGAACAATAACAAAAGAGATGAAATAAATTACCATGTAGAGTTTGGTGGTTGCAACTCCTTTTCACATGGTGATAAAATATTTTAGATTATACTTGATTCCCAAATGCACAATAATGGAGAACAAATGGGCAATATTGGGCATAATAGATGGATGAAAAAATCAACAAATTTTGTCGAAGAAATTTCAATAAATTTTTTAGATTGGGTTCAATATGGTGTGATGAAAACCAAGTATACAACAGAGGAAAAAGGAGGCTCTTCTTTTTATGGTGGCCTTGTGTCATCAACTGTGGTGTGGTTTTTTCAGACCGTACTAGTTCAAGAGGAAGTTTAATTTTCCTTCTCAATAAATAAAACACTTGGTCTGATCTCCCAGAGACCTAGATTATTGCTATGCACACAGGGGGCATACATCCCCAGATGGAGCCATTGTTGGAGCCTAAAATTTAATGCAAATTTTAGGTTCCCATTTGCGAAATTTGATTCCAAGCATTCAGATGTTCAATTGGAAAATATGCTCAAGTGGCCCACTTTGAAAAATCATAACTTCAATCTGATACAATTTCACACAAAATCACTTTTCAAGAATCTTTATCTGACATATGGGAATGTGCACACCAAATTTCAGCTTCCTACGATCTGATTTAACAAAGTTTCAAAAGGCCAAGTTGAAGGGTTCTGCGAAAGTCTATTGTTTACACACTGTAAATACTGCCAAGAGGGGCAACTTTGGAAGACAATATTAAGAAAATGAAAGGGTTTCATTACAAAAAAATTGGTCCTCTTGATTTTTCCCATCTCAATGTGGATCCATGTCAATTTTCAGAGCTTCAAGACATCATTTGGTATTTTTTCAAAATCAAAACCAAATGGATTTTACCCAGTTTGAAGACTGCATTTCTAGAAAACTTCCATAGAGGTCAAATTTGATGTTTGATATTTTGTGAATAAATATTATTAGTAAAAAACCCTCTTACACACATGTTAAACATGCCTAAATGAGCTAATATCCAAAGTTATAGCTTCCTAGAATCACATTTGATATTTTTTCAAAAAGGGCAAGTGGAGGGTTTTGATGGAGCTTGACAGTGGTAATTTTTGAGAAAATACTAAGCAACTTTGGGCATTTACAATTTTCAATTATGACAACTTCATGCCAAACCATTCCATAATCAATCATACTCCCCTATCATAGCTCGACATACCGATGCAATTTCATGGCTTAAGGAGAAGTTTTGAGCAGTTTTCCAAATAGATTCTAGAGGCAACTTGATCTATTTTTCTCACATTGCAAAATGTTAGAAAATGAATTTTGATGAATGCCCACTTGAGTTTAAAGCATATTTTGGGTTTTGAAGGAATAATTATGAGAATTGAAGCATCATGAGATTCAATTATTTGGGGATGTGCCAAGGGAAATGAGGATTGAGGAACCTATTATATATATCAAGATGCAAAAAACCATTTAAGCTGGATTTTGTATATGACTTAGCTCTTACCGCATTGCTTGGAGATAATATATACAATTTCGGAGAATTTTTGGCTCATCCAATAGTGAAAAGTCTTTTGGAAACAAGTATATGAAGAGTCATGTTGCAAGTAGTGGTCATAAAAAGAAGTCTTGCAGAGGATATAGTATCCATCAAAGCATGATTGAAGGGTACCCACTAATGATCTTATGGATCTTGTCACACAAATTGTGACATTTGATGTTAAATACATAATCGAAGGTAGTACCACTAGATTTATAGAATATACACAAAATAGATTTGTGAAAAGGCTTTGGAAATTTCAAAATGCCAATAGTGCAAAGTATTAGAAAATAAATTTCGACAATTACCCACTTTAGTTTTTCCATCCTAGATAGATTCAAAAGCAATGTTTACAAACAACTGGATGAGATTTAAGAATACAAACACATGATTCAGAATAAGTTTATTGAAGAAAATAATTTACCTCATAAATTGAATGATACAAGTTCAAACCTATTATTAGGGAATGTTTGATGGAATTGGGGATAAAATGCTAGAGAGGCCTCAACAAAAAAATGGTGAATTTGTGCATGGGAGGCTTGTTTGACAGTTTCTTATGGCATATTTATCATACTAAAAGTATATTGTTTTAGTTGGTACATCTGAGAATGATGATCATTGTTTGCAACCTTCTCAAAGAAATCATAAAGAAAACTCAGAGGAAAAGGTTAGAAGTAAACAACGTAGGAGAAAAGGAGATAGTACAAGATGCAACCTAAATCATACTATGAAATCCAAAGATTGGAAGGCCCTAGCTTTAATTTTTATAAATGTGACACATGAGATTCATAATACTTTTCTATTGTGTGGGGATTGTGTAACGAAGGTCAATTTAGCCATTTTATTTTTCACTTCAAGAAATTAAAACTCTCATTCACTACTCTCCTACTGGAAAGATGATCAAGAAGTGTTTTTTTGATCTAATAATAAAGATCATCTACATGGAGATGTTTTAGCGTTCACAAATCTTTCTTGAGGAATTGAAAAGGATTACATCTGTTAGTTGGACTGTTCATTTTTACTAAAGGATGGCAGGAGTCAGTCAAGAGAAGCTTATTTTTGTAGGACCTATATTTGAGTCTTATCCCCACAATACTACATATGGAGCATTTCAAATAGATGGCTGCAGGAAAATATGTTTTCTAGTGATTGATTTTACTAGAGGTAAGTGACAAGATTTGATGAAATCATTAGATAGTCAAACTATGTAAATTTTCAAGTTGCGGTCAGTTGGGGAATATGCGGCGATATGTTCTTATCAATATCCTTATAATATCACAAAGGAATTATACAACTGCCCATGAAAAAGGAGAACACAGAGGCAGCACACAAGTGTCAATCATAAGCAATAAGAGCTCTCAAAAGTAATAGTCCTTGTAAAGGTGGTTAGACTACAAATGCTTGAAGACTTTAAAGTGATTTTTTTTGGATTTTTCCACTGTATTAGGCATGAGCCACCTTCAATGAGTGAATATAGTGCATCAAGATATAAGGAAATGCGCTAGGAGCAGAGGGAAATGGTTCTGGAGGATGAGAAATTGAATAGACTCTGATAATAACATGGAATATGCATCCTAAAAATGGTATGCTTAATTTTCTTGCCACCTCATGGCTTATTCTCCCAAGTCAAGGACCCCTTCAGCAAAGGCTTGAGCTAGTTTTGGAGAAATGAATTATTATTTGGTTGCTAGTAAACAAATGCGCTAATAAATATGGGTTGCACAAAGATAAATATGGTGATACTCTACTTCATAATAGAGATAACAAAAAAGAGGATCGAATGCCATTGAGAGTAGGATTGTAGGAAATTGGAAGGCTATTCTCACATCCCCAGTAAGGTCAAGGGAAAACCCTAAGTGTATCAAGAAGACATGGAAAATCAGAGTAAGCCCCTTAGCTCTCTTGGACAGAATTGGTCACACCAATGAGGAGTTTTTAGGAAGAGTTTCATTGATAGAAAAACAATGGAACTTCATCGATGGGGGAAAAATTAGTCTTCCCGGTGCTTTATGTCACCCTGATATGCTAGTGTATGATTAAAATGCAAATAAAAGATTGAGAAAAATATGATCATAGTAGAAAGAATATGACTTTGGGAAGAGTCTAAACTTCACATTTTTTACCAAAAGGATTATATGATTGATGATAATTTCACCTAAGGGGTAAAAATTATAAAATATTTGCACTTGAAGGTGGAATATATTTCACCAGAGGAGTTACAAGAGTGGGTAAATATTGTTACATAACATAAGTATTTATTGGGGGAAAATACAAACAAAGATTTGTTTAAAGTAATAATCATAATGGGATTGTCTTGATAAAGGTGGAATCATGATATTTCACTCAAAGGATATTTAAAGTGCAAATTTTTTCACTAGAGTAAAATATTCCTACAGGGAGTTTAAATCATTTGAAGAATCATGGAGAGGGTGATTATTTCACCCAAATAATAATTTATTAAATTTGGTGAAATATTTCAACTAAGCAAGATATAAATGAGAGATTTTCCAGCGAAGGGATTAAGATTAATGAAGATTATTAAAAGTATTGCAAAATAATGATTATTATTCATGAGAATATAATAATGAAGATTAAAATATTTAATTTTCTGAAGGTAATTAATTAAATATTTTTGTCGAAGAAGAAGAATACTGAAGGGATGTAGCAAATAGATATGAAGGGTTATAACACTAAAGATACAATGTATATATGTAGGATGAAATAAAATCATCAAATATATAGGAAGTAGGTTAGGAAATCATCAATAGTTAGATAGGTTGAACAGTTGCCGAAATGGAACATTTTGTTATGTATTGCAAAAATCTATTGAAGTAATATAATGGACAAGAAGATTTAATTTGGTGGTCAAATTTCTAGTGTCAATTGTTTGTTGAAAATATAAAATTATTTGGTTGTCTCCAACTTGATATTTTCCTTATTATTTAAATTTGTGTATCAAGGACATATTAAATTTATCAAGGCACATTTGTTGTTCTTTTGTGATGTGATTAATTAGTTTCTTTAAAAGAATTAAAATTCTTCTAGTCAATCACAGTAATCTGGAAGTATTATTTGGATTGATAAGAAGAGCCCTATAATCGATAAAATTATCATACTATCTCCAGTTTGGTTCTATCTTGTTATTCAAATGAGAAGTATTTGATTTTTTAGGGCACACTTACTACTTTTGTGTGATTCAGTTAACTAGTTCCTTCAAGGAAGGATGAAAATTTCTTATTAATTAATCATAGTAACCTGGTAAGAATCATTTGGATCGATAAGAAGAGTTTGATAGTTACATCCTTACACATTTATACGAGGTATAAATAGTCACAACTACTAAGCAATTCGAATTCTAGCCAATAAGTAAGTCGCATATCATGCACCTCTTGACTCCATTAGCCCGACAGGAGTAGGCATTGGTCATACCAATTCCATTTTAGAGTTTCATAAAATCTTATTCAAATAATCACATCTCAAATTTTAGTAGGAGTAGTTAGTAAGCATTCATCTATCCCAGTCTATGTGACTATGGATAGGTCGATAAATTAAATTAAGTCATATAACTCTAAATCTACTTTAGCTATCAAGGTCTACCTGCCTAGGTTTAGTAGAGCCTGAACTATAGGGAGTCATCAACCATATAGGTTAGCTCCATTCATGGGTTCAAAAATGTTGCAAGTCTGATCATAGAGCCTGGCATCCTCTTAGGATTTGTAACCTACATTTTTGAGATCCAACAGATTGGTGACTCTGTTGGGGATTGAGCCAATTCTGAACCCAAGCCTTCCATCATAGAGTCATTCCAAAACATCATGATAGATTGAAGACTTCACTGGGAAAGAACACAATAATTTTACTACTTTTGGAAAAGTAGGTGGTGACTCTAGTAAAAACTTAATGAAGAATACAATAAATAGTTTGAAACTACAACATGGCCATTCAAAAATAAAGATCACAGGTTGAAATATGTATAGCAATTATCCTTTTCCTTACACACACCATGGTGCAATTGAGAGTTATGGAAATAGAGGTGATGCATATCATACACAAAAAACTTATGCACAACATCTTCAAAACAAATAAATGCTTATCCTTTTCCTCTTGGTCAAAGGCTGGTTAGCTACCAAGATCATCAATACAATCAATATCTTAAGAATTATCCATATAAATACCACACTCCATATCAAAATGTGCAACACAATTTTATCTCTCTTGGAAATTTCAATCAAAACCTTCAACAAGATGTATATCATAATCAATAATTTGAGGAGGAAGATGATGAATATTAACACATCCAAGAAAGAGGTCAAAGTCCCAACATAAAATCAGAGTATTGCATGTCTCCCCTGGATGCATTTTTTAACTTAAGAAGACATAAAGGATAATCTGGATGTTATTTCTTCAAATGAATGACAAATATCTATATACAATTACCTTCCCTACCTAGTGAATCTGTAATCATTGATTAGTTCATGAGAGCATATGACCCTGGTTCAACTTATTGGCCCGAATCAATGAAGCCAATCACTTTTGAAAAAATAAGAGAATTGATTGGTATCATAGACAAGAAAAGGTATGAGGATGGTTATATCACTGATGAGTGTGGAGAAATTGATCAAATAATATATCCAATAGAAGAAACATGTGCAAGTGAAGTTTGCAGTGATGATATGAATGAAGAGCTAACTATTGAAGATCAACTTTCGACATTGGATGATTATTGCAGTTTTGCAGATGTTGTTGGGGACACACCATCTGAGGAATACAACAACAATGATTCAGATGATATGGAGGAGCAGTTGTGTATGCACTATCATAGCATTAACAACAATGCATTAGAAGCAGGAATAGAAGAGGACATCATGCCTTACAATAATAAAGAAGAAAATGACTGTGATCAATCCATAAAGGATGGGTATGCAACTGAAAATAGTTGCTATGATAGCCTACATGATGAAGACATAGAGGGTCTCTCCTTCATAGACAATTGTGATTGTGAATGTTATGAAGAATGCATTGAAAATTCAGATGTTGATGACAATCATGTTGATTTACAGTTAAGTGACTCTTGCAACTTTTATGGAGATCAGGAGGAAGAAACAATGGAAAATGTAAGTCCATTTGATAGTAAACAAATAATACCTCTAGCTGCAGTTAAGTGCTATGAAGATATAGTTGATGAAGAAGAGGTTTGCACACCTGAAAGTGGTTTTCAAAATTTTCCAAACCCATTATATGATGAAAAGATAGAAGAAGATCAAATGATTTTTTTCCAAGGTGTGCTAGAACATGAATTTCATGTGTACTCAAACCCACTTTATGATAAAGAATAAACATTTTCAGATAACCAAGATAATATATCAACTTGTGGAACAAATGACTGTGGTGATAGTGCATTTGATTTGTCAATTTATGATGATCTTGCGTGTTGTTGTGATGATGAGAAGAGAAAAGAATACAACAAGAATGTGGTGGGTGAAGAGACATGTTCACTTTGCAGTGAGAAAGTTTCAAATTTTCCGACTGTGGAGTGTCAGAGATATACACACATGAATGTTGTTGAAATTGAATGCCCAATACACATTTCCTTTGATAGTGAAGACACTTTGTGTGACAATGGTGATAAACTTCATGATGGGAATGAAATTGGATATTCACAATTACATTTTGATAAAACAAAGACAACTAGTGGTCATGAAATTCACTGCAACAGTGTTCCAAAAAGGCACATTTCTATTGAATCTTGGGGTGTTGCTAATTTTGAAAAGTTAGATTTGCAAATAGTTGATTCTAATGGAGTTTCAAAACTACAACTATGTGGGAAAGCTATATATAATGATGAAGATGGTGCTGATATTTTTGGGTCTGATGTTAAAGCCAACATTGATGATAGTAGATGTCAACATCAACATGATCCATGCTGCTTTCCAATTCAATTAGAGAGCCAACATTTGGTGAACAATAAAAAAAGGGATGAAATAAAGTACCATGTAGAGTTTGGCGGTTGTGACTCCTTTTCACAAGGTGATAAAATATTTCAGATTATACTTGATTCCCAAGTGCATAATTATGGAGAAAAAATGGACAATATTGGGCATAATAGATGGATGAAAAAAATCAACAAATTTTGTTGAACAGATTTCAATAAAATTTTCAGATTGGGTTCAATTTGGTGGGATGAAAACTAAGTATATGACAAATGAAATAGGAGGCTCTTCTTTTTCTGGTGGCCTTGTGTCATCAGCTGTGGTGTAGTTTTTTCAGACCATACTAGTTCAAGAGGAAGTTTAATTTTGTTGCTCAACAAATAAAATACTTGGTCTACTCTCCAAAAGACCTGGATTCTTGCTATGCCCATAGGGGGCATACATCCCCCGATGGAGCGACTGTTGGACCCTAAAATTTCTTGCAAATTTGAGGTTCCCATGAGTGAAATTTGATTTCAAGGATTCAGATGTTCAGTTGGAAAATTTGCTCAAGTGACCCACTTTGAAAAATCACAACTTCAAGCCAATGCAATTTCATGTAAAATCACCTTGCAAGCATGTTTTTCTGACATATGGGAATGTGCATGCCAAATTTTAGCTTCCTACGATCTGATTTAACAAAGTTTTAAAAAGCCAAGTTGAAGGGTTCTGCAAAAGTCTGCTATTCACATAGTGTAAAAACTGCCAAGAGGGGCAACTTTGGAAGACAATATTAAGCAACTGAAAGGGTTTCATTAAAAACCAATTGGCTCTCTTTATTCTCCCCATCTCAATGTGAATCCATGTCAATTTTCAGAGCTTTAGGACATCATTTGGTATTTTTTCAAAATCAGAACCAAATGGATTTTACCTAGTTTGATGACTGCATTTCCAGAAAACTTCCACAGAGGTCAAATTTGATGTTTCATATTTTGTGAATAAATATGCTTAGTGAAAAATCCTATTACATGCATGTTAACCATGCCTAAATGAGATAATATCCAAATTTATAGCTTCTCAGAATCACATTTGATATTTTTTCAAAAAGAACAAGTGGAGGGTTTCAATTGAGCTTGACAATGGTAATTTTTCAGAAAATACTAAGCAACTTTGGGAATTTACAATTTACAATTTTGAGAAGTTCATGCCAAACCATTCCACAATCAATCATACTCCCCTATCATAGCTCAACATACCGGTGCAATTTCATGGCTTAAGGAGAAGTTTTGAGCAGTTTTCCAAATAGATTCTGGGGGCAACTTGATCTATTTTTTTCACAGTGCAAATTGTTAGGAAATAAATTTTGATGAATTCCCACTTGAGTTAAAAGCATATTTTTGGTTTTGATGGAACAATTATGAGAATTGAAGCATCATAAGATTCAATTATTTGGGGATGTGCCAAGGGAAATGAGGATTGAGGAACCTATCATATATATTAAGATGCAAAAAACCATTTAAGTTGGATTTTGTATATGACTTAGCTCTTACCGCATTGTTTGCAGATAATATATACAATTTTGGAGAATTGTTGGCTCATCAAATAGTGAAAATTCTTTAGGAAACAAGTCTACCAAGATTCATGTTGCAAGTTGTGGTCATAAAAAGAAGTCTTGCTGAGGATATAATATCGATCAAAGCATGATTGAAGGGTACCCATTGATGATCTTATGTATCTTGTTGCACAAATTGTGGAATTTCATGTTAAATACATAACCAAAGGCACTAACACTAGATTTATAGAATATACAAAAAATAGATTTGTGAAAAGGCTTTGGAAATTTCAAAATGCCAATAGTGCAAAGTATCAGAAAATGAATTTTGACAATTGCCCACTTTAGTTTTTCCATCCTAGATACATACAAAAGTAGTGTTTACAAACAACTAGATGAGATTTAAGAAACAAAATACATGATTCATAATAAGTTTATTGAAGAAAAGATTTTGCCTCATTAATTGAAAGATACGGGTTTAAACCTATGATTAGGGAATTTTTGATGGAATTGGGGATAAAATGCTAGAGAGGCCTAAAAAAGAGAGGGTGAATTCGTGCATGGGTGGCCTATTTGACTGTTGCTTATGGTGTATTTATCATACTAAAAGCATATTGTTTTAGTTTCTATTTATGATAATGATGATCATTGATTGCAACCTTCTCAAAGAAATCATAAAGAAAACTCAGAGGAAAAGGTTAGAAGTAAACAACATAGGAGAAAAGGAGCTAGTGCAAGATGCAACCTGAATCACACTATGCACTCAAAATATTGGAAGGCCCTAACTTTAATGTTTATAAATGTGACACATGCGATTCATTATAATTTTCTATTGTGTGGGGATTGTGTAAAGAAGGTCAATCTGGTCATTTTATTTTTCACTTCAAGAAATTAAGACTCTCATTCACTACTCTCCTACTGGAAAGATGATCAAGAAGTGTTTTGTTGATCTAATAATAAAGATAATATGCATGCAGATGTTTTAGCGTTGACATATCTTGCTTGAGGATTTGAAAAGGATTGCATCTATTAGTTGGACTATTCATTTTTACCAAAGGATGGCAAGAATCGGTCAACAAAAGCTTGTTCTCACAGGACCTATATTTGAGTCTTGTCTCTAAAATACTACATATGGAACATTTCAAATAGATGGCTGTGGGAATATATGTTTTCTAGTGATTGATTTTACTACAGGTAAGTGGCAAGATTTGATGAAATCATTAGATAGTCAAACTATGTAGATTCTCAAGTTGAGGCTAGTTGGGGAATATGCAGAGAAATGTTTTTATCAATATCCTTATAATATCACCAAGGAACTATACAAGCACCCGTGAAAAAGGAGAACACAGTGGCACAAGTGTGAAACACAAGCAATAAGAGCTCTCAAATGTAACAGTCCCTGTAAAGGTGGTTAGAATGCAAACGCTTGAAGACTTTTAAGTGATTTTTTTTGGATTTTTCTATTGTATCAAGCATGAGGCACCTACAATGTGTGAATACAGTGCATCAAGATATAAGGAAATGTGTTAGGAGTAGAGGGAAATGGTCTTGGAGGATGAGCAATTGAATAGACTCTGATAATAATATCGAATATGCATCCTCAAAATGGTATGCTTAATTTTCTTGCCACCTCATGATTTATTCTCTGAAGTCAAGGACCCCTTCAACAAAGGATCGAGCTAGTTTTGGAGAAATGAATTATTTTTTGGTTAGCAGCAAAAAAATGCCCTAATAAATATGGGCTGCACATAGATAGATATGGCGATACTCTAGTTCATAACAAAGGTAACGACAAACAAAGAGGATCGAATGCCATTGAGAGTAAGATTGCAGGAAATTGGAAGTCTATTCTCACATCCCCAGTAAGGTCAAAGGAAAACCCTAAGTGTATCAGGAAGACATGGACAATCAAAGTAAGCCCCTCAACTCTCTTGGACAGAGTTGGTCACACCGATGAGGAGTTTTCGGCAAGATTTTCACCGAGACAAATAATGAAACTTCATCAGTGAGAGATATGAAATCAGTGGGGAAAAAATCAGTCTTCCCGATGCTTTATGTCACCCTGATATGCTAGTGTGAATGATTAAAATGCAACTAAAAGATTGAGCAAAATAAGATCATTGTAGAAAGAATATTACTTTGGGAAGAGTCTAAACTTCACATTTTTTACTGAAAGGATTATATGATGGATTATAATTTTACCTAAGGGGTAAAAATTATAAAATATTTGCTATTGGAGGTGGAATCGTTTTCACCAGAGGAGTTACAAGAGTGGGTAAATATTGTTAAATAAAAGATATATTTATTGTGGTAAAATACATACAGAGATTTTTTTAAAGTAATAATCATAATGGGATTGTTTTGATAAAGGTGCAATCATGATATTTCACTCAGAGGATATTTAAAGTGTAAATTTTTTCACTAGAGTAAAATATTCCTGCAGGGATTTTAAATCATTTGAAGAATCATGGAGAGGGTGATTATTTCACCCAAAGAATAATTTATTAAATTTGGTGAAATATTTCAACCAAGCAAGATATAAATGAGAGATTTTCCAGTGAAGGGATTAAGTTTAATGAAGATTATTAAAAGTATTGCAAAATAATGATTATTATTCATGAGTAGACAATAATGAAGATTAAAATATTTAATTTTCTGAAGGCAATTAATTAAATATTTTTGTCGAAGAAGAAGAATACTGAAGATATGTAGAAAACAAATATGAAGGGTCATAACCCTAAAGATACAATGTATATATGTAGGATGAAATAAAATCATCAAAGATATAGGAAGTAGGTTAGGAAATCATCAATAGTTGGATAGTTTGAACAGTTGTCGAAATGGAACATTGTGCTATGTATTGCAAAAATATTTTGAAGTAATATAATGGACAAGAAGATTTAATTTGATGGTCAAATTTCTAGTTTCAATTGTTTGTTGAAAATATACGATTATTTGGTTGTCTCCAACTTGATATTTTCCTTATTATTTAAATTGGTGTATCAAGAGCATATTAAATTTATCAAGGCACATTTGTTGTTCTTTTGTGATGTGATTAATTAATTTCTTTAAAAGAATTAAAATTCTTCTAGTGAATCACAGTAATCTGTAAGTATTATTTGGATCGATAAGAAGAGCCCTATAATCGATAAAATTATCATACTGTCTCCAATTTGGTTCTATCTTGTTATTCAAATCAGAAGTATTTGATTTTTCATGGCACACTTACTGCTTTTGTGTGATTTAGTTAAATAGTACCTTCAAGGAAGGATTCAAATCTCCTATTAATTAATCACAGTAACCTGGTAAGAATCATTTGGATCAATAAGAAGAGTCTGATAGTTACATCCTTGCATGTTTATACGAGGTATGAATAGTCACAAGTGCCAAGAAATTTGAATTATAGCCAGTAAGTAAGTCACATATCATTCACCTCTTGACTCCATTAGCCCAACAGGAGTAGGAACTGGTCATACCAATTCCATTTTAGAGTTTCATAAAATCTTATTCAAATATTCACATCTCAAATTTTAGTAGTAGTTAGTAAGCATTCATCTATCCCACTTTATGCCACTGTGATAAATTTAATTAATTCATACAACTCTCAATCTTCTTCAGCTATCAAGGTCTACCCACCTAGGTTTAGCAGAGCTTGAACTGGGTAGTCATCAACCATATAGGTTAGCTCCATTCATTGGTTCAAAAATGTTGTAAGTTTGATCATAGAGCCTGTAATCCTCTTAGGATTTGTAACTTGCATTTTTGAGATCCAACAAACCTATCGAGGTAACCTTAAACAAGTTGATCCAATCAAACCTTATCAAGTTACCAGAGAAAAAAAATGTGTTGAACGAAAATTAAAACCTCTTGGTATAATGATGAAAATTATTGAAAATTCCATAGAAAAAATGGTCACAAAATATAGATCTTTGTCAAACTTAAATATCTTATACAAGATCTCTTCGATCAAAGTGAGATTAATGTGGATCAACAAAGAACAATCCTCAATAATGGAAAGGGAAAGGATTCTGGTAAAAATAAGTACTATGACCAAGTCAACTATACCTATGATGATGTGTTAGGATATGTTAAAGGAGAAAATTATTATATTAACAATGTTTACCTATCTCATAATGAGAAAATGGACATTAATCAAGATACTTTTCAAATAGGTGATCAAAAATATTCTCCTATGTCTAGCAATGTATCACATCAATATAATCTCTTCAAGGATGTATCCGATCATAAAACCCCCCTTAATTTGATTATATGATAGGTCATGCTGAAGAAGTTAATCATAAAGAAGCTCCTATTCCATCTCCAAGCTCTTCACAAATTCAATCAATACCATCCACACCAAAATGGTCCACTAATAAAATCTTCCAAGATCTTGCCAAAGGGCTATATGTAGTAGATAATATTGATCCCAATACTAATCCAGAAACTAATGCTATCCAAATTCAAGACCAAGAAAACCTAATTCAGGAAAAATCATTTCCTCCATCATCTTCCATATCCACACAAGATTCATCATCACCATCCCAACATTTTGAAGCTACTCAAGCGCTCTCCATTCATATTCTATCACTTATCCAAATTTTATGTCAAGAACACAATCCTAAGTATAACAAAGGTTTCTCTAAAATGTGTCAAGATCAAGATCCTATTTCTCCAAAATAATATCATCAGCTAATGAGCATCTTCTAATCCATTAATGAAAGTTGTTCTAAAATAAGCCAAGACCAAGAATCCACAACTTCCTTGAGGTATTATCATGACTTGATGAAACTTTTCTAGCCCATCCAAGATTTTAAGAAACCTAACCATAACCATACACCAATGAAACCTACATATACTCATGAGGTACCTGATTCCATTGGACATGTAGATGATCCTAATTCAAAACAAGTATCTCCTACTACAAACATAGTTGCAAATGATGAAGCTATACTCAAATTCTGGTGTAGGTGCACCCTAGCAAGAGCATGCCTTAAGGAGGCAAATTCAATTTTTTTATTTAATTTTGATGTCATAATAAGTAAAAATGGCTAATTTGATCATGTAATTTCTCTAGATAGCCAGTTTAAGGTCATTGGGCATTAAATGTTAAAGTTACAAAAAATTGACAAAAGTTGTCAATGCAATATTGTAAAATGCAACAAATTGCAAGATAGGGGAAGGTGAAGAGACAAGTAGTTGAAGAGGTAGTTTTAGGCATTGGTTTTGGTTATTTAAGACATGTTGAAGCCTCACAAACTTTGAGGAAAGTTGAGGGATAAAGTATAAGTGAAGAAATCAATAAAAGACTCTTTTATTTTGCTAATTTCCTACAAATTCTTGGTTTCAGGCCACTGTACGGCCATGTTTTGTGAATAAAACTTATCCTCCTCCATGGTATGTAATATACCTAAGAATATAATTTTATTTTATTTTGGTTTCATGAAAATTGATTCAAGTTTGTAAAGGTTATGAGCAAATCTATTCAGGCGGGTTAAAACCCTTAACTAGAGTAACAATGTGTAATACAAATTAAGTTTCTCCTGTTTACATCATTAGAATCACTTGAAAATTGGTGGGAAGGTGGTTTGACATGTCCTTCAAAGGATCCCAGAGTTGTAGAGTCAGATAATATGATTTGGGGTAGTTTGTAAGAAGCCCTAGGTTTGTAATTGTTGAATATGACTGGTAATTCTGTGTACAATGATGATTTATTAAGTTTTGTTTATGGAATGTGAATCCTTCTCATGAAAATTTGTTTGGAAGGGTGTTTGGTTATAGGTGAGTCCATTTAAATAAAGGGATTGGTCAATTTATAAGTTTTGGAGTCCACTTATTGACTATCCTGTTAGGACAAAGTTGTCAAAAATCCTCGATTGGACAGTATTTGGAGCTTTTGGAATTATCTTCTTTGAAAGGCTAAAAAGACATTGAAGAGTCAATCAAACAAAGTGTTTTATATGATATGGAACTAAGTTAAGAGTTTAAGAGAGTCTTTTGTTATTGTATGTCAAATTGAATGATCAAAGGAAACCTAAATTGGGCCTAGTTGTTGGTTATGATAATCTACTTTGAGGATTCCTCTTATTTGAGATGATTAAGTTGGGAAATGGTTTTGAGTCTATCATTTATTGTTGTTTAAGATATTTTGAGGAATTTACAAGAGGAATGTTGCCTTATTCTCCATTTGGTGTAATGAAATGGTGGTCTTATGAAGGAAGAGTGAGTCCTAGTTGCAAGGACAAGCAAGATTGGATTGAGTTTCTATTTTTACACATAAAATTGACCTAGACCTGTGAACTCAATTTTCTCATCAATTCCTCTAAACATAATTTAATTATGTCACTTTGACCAAATTCAACTATTAATTAAATAATGACCAATTATTTAATTAATTCATCTCTCTCATTCTTCTTGACTATTTAAATAAATCACATTTATTCAAATACGCCACTAGTGTCTAAAGTCCTCTTTAAATTAAATAAATGATTAAATTTATTTAATCCACTATTCCCTCTTGATTACTTAAATAAATTAATTATATTTAAATATGTCTCTAATATTAAAGTCTTCTCATAATTAAATAAATCCCCCACAATTTATTTAATTATCAACCTATTAAATAATTTAAAATTAATTATTTAATTATCTCATCTAATTCATTTCCAAATTTTAATAAAAATCATTTATTTAAATTTCTCTCTCTTTAGGTAAATAATTTAATTATTATTTACCGTCACGTGACTTCACCATTTTGAATTAAATTAGAACATTAAATTTAATATGGCATTTCCTTCCACAAATTAAGTAATTACTAAAATGACTTGATTTTCTAACTCATCCTTTTCTACTTGCTAATTCTCATCTCAGAATCACACATATTCTCATTCCTTGATTTAATTTCTTAAATTAAATCTTGTCCACTCATTTTGATTTTCATCCTAAAGTTTCCCTAACCCTAATTAAGGGGTTGTTATTTCAAATCTTGACTATTGATTCTAGGGCACTTCTCAATCTTTAATCTCATCCGTCCATCCAAAATTGCATTTTCTATAAAATGGCAATTTTGTCCTCATTTTGGAATCTCTTAATATCTTGAAAAATTCTGGAATTTTATTGAGCTTAGCATTTTCTTGTCATTTTAATCATTGAGTTTTGGATGTAGGATTTTATATTCTCTTGCATAGTCATCTTGAATTCTTCAACACTTTCTTAGGACTAGTCAATAGTTTATATTTTCTCATCAAAATCTAAGGGCAACCTCTCATATTTCAACAAGCTAGAAGGTGTAATGAAGATCAGCCATGGCGGATGAAGAACTTGGGTGTACGAAACAACACATTTTCCATTTTCTATGACATAAGCATTTTGTTGCACCACATCTGCCTTTGCAAGTGACACAAGTTCTCTGTCATGACGCAATTGACTTTCCAAGCGATGCAACTGACATCCTATGCCGCATCTAACAAAAATCAAGCCGCAATCGACATATTGAGCCACAGCTGCAATACATAACAACACATTCACTTTGTTGCAATGCAAGCGACTGGTAAAAAGTTCTTTCTATTTTTCCAGATTTCTTTTTTCTGTTTCTAGAGTAAAAATTGTTGGGATACTAATCTATGTGTGACAACATGTGTCAAACTAGAATCTAACCCATTTTTTATTATTTGTTTTTCCTACAATTTAATCAATCAAACAAATAATCATACATTTCACTCATGGATTATAATGAACACTCACACATTCTCATTGGGCTAAAAAGAACACAAAATTCATGATCATTCATTGATTTAAAAAGAACAATCACATAGTTTCATTGGTTTAAAATGAACTTTTGATTACCTCACACTGCAAATGGTTAAAATGAATGTGTGCATGATGTGTTTTGTGATTTAGTAACAACCTCCACAGTTTGTATGAAACTCTCTTGCACCTTGTGTGATCTGGAGACCAAAAACACTAAAGATTTGGTTATCAAATCACCCCTTTCATATTTCAATTTGGGTTAAAATGAACAATCTAGCTATTGTGAGATTAGTACATGGCATGTGTTCTCTCTTTGTTTATGAAAACAAATATTGATCTAACTACGGGTGTACTACCTTGCTTTTATTTATCTTAGAGGGCCTTCCTGGTTGGAGAAAGTAATCACCCTAGGGAGTGACCCAATTGGTAACACGCTAAAGCCAAGCGACTTCTAGTCAGTATACAAGTGTGGGTTCTCGAGGAAAGTTTGAGAATCATGAGGACTGTTTTGACAAGAAGGGAAGCAATGGTTTCTTTCCTCATGGATGGTCCCCCATGAACGAAATGTTCGAATTAAAACCCTTGTTCTAGAGTAACCAAAACGTTTTCTATTCTTTGGTGCAGCAATGGTCGTTGCCAAGGAACCCACATCTTCACAGTTTTTAGTAGAGGTGATTAACCTACCATGGGAGATTCATGGGGGTTGGAAGCTTGGTTTCCCAGAGAAGCGAGTGCATTGTAATGGGGAGCCCATGGGGCCAAGCTTCTAGATTCATCCACTAAGAATATGCGGTTGAAGTAAAATCCATGTGGGATCCAAAAGAATACAGTCTTTGCAGCCATAGAGATTGTACATGTTTTCTATGTGGTTGTTTATCAATTTCTTTTTGAAAATGTGTTTGCCAAGGGTATTGAGACAACATGAACAAATGAACATCCCCCTCAAAATCTAAAACAAGACTACAAAAATGAAACAAATTCTTTACAATCTGCCAATTTGTTATTTTCCACAAATTACTTTCTACGACACATTTGCCACCTTAAACAACATTTACTTATTCTTAAGCCACAACTACTCTGTCGAGCTGCATTCGCCATCTCAAACACAATAATTGACTGCCATTCGATGCATTTACTAGATTAAACACCACAAGTGATCATTCAAACTGCATTCATTTGCTAAAACACCATAATTTCTTATTCTATGATACATCTGCTCTGTTGCAATGCATTTTCCTATGCCTTACCATTTCATTGATTGTCCAAAAACTAAGACTCAATTTTGTCCATAAAAGATCCCAAATATTTTTCTTTGTTATTTCTATTCACAACCAAATCTTGAGTTGCTCAACTTCCCTCATCTTTACATTCTAGGTTGCATTCTTAGGCTGTCATTGGTTTCCATTGCATTTCCTTAATTGCATTTTTAGGCTTTACCATCAGTTTAGGCACTCATTTTTTGCAAATTTTAGGAGTGGATTCCTTACCATCCTTTGCCAAAACTTTCTTTTCAAGAGTAGGTTGTCATTGGACTTGATCACACCATTTTCCTTAGTCATTGTCTTTGTGAACCTTTTCCCACTCATTAGTCTAGTGTGGAAATTTCACTTTGTCCTCCTTAGTCCCTTTTACAAGTCCATTGACATTCCCAAAATTGAAACATTGCCAACACTTTGTATGGTTAGGTGTCTCCTTAAGCTTCCCAACATTGAGTGTATCTTATAATCCTTCACATTTGCATTAATCTCCTTTGCATTCATCATTTAATAGAATTCATTATTTCAAAAAATCCAAAAACATAGTGTCATAACATTTGCATACTTAATTCGTCCCCCATCATCCCAAAGTTGAGAAAAATTTTTATGGTTGAAACTAGATTACAGAGAAAGAGAAGACTCATGGGTTATTTTGGCCAAGACACCAACTTTTATAACTTTTCCAATGACATGAATGCCAATACCTGCAATTTCCCTAGTGACATTAACACAAATTCAAACATGGGAAATTCCCTCATTAATCTATTGAGTGAGATGTCCATTCCATCCTCTTCACACAATCCTTTTGAACAATTCATCTGCCAAGATGCTAATGGGAAAATATTTAAGGAGGACATACAAGCTGCTGCCTAAAATCCTAAAGTAGCCTCCTTTGTGGAAGATTTTTTTTTGAATGATTCCACCAGGTATCTAGCCATGCTCCTTGACCAAGGGGTTAAATTTCCAAAAGGATTTGATATCAATACCATAAGAGTAGCATCTCCCGAACACACCAATAAAACAAACCAATCATATGATGCAAACAATAATTCCATGGGAGCCACTTCACAAAATGTCATCAACACCATTAATGCTACCTCCCTTGGTCATACTACCACCACAACTAATGCATCCAATATGATCAAAACAAAATCTATTAGGGGATCGTCTACCCAAACAAACACCACATCACAATCCATCCCCCAACAAACACCCATAGTTTCTTCACAAACTATGGGATCAACAATGGGTGTCAACACATCAAACCTCTTTGGGGCATCATCTACTTCAATGGGTACATCAATGAACCTCTTATTAGATTCTTCAAACGCAATGGAAAAAAATTCATCAAACCCTTTTGGGAAGAATAAATGAAGATATTTCATTGAAGGAACCCAACTTAATGTCCCAAATTCCTCACAGGTTAATACAAATATTCCTTTAAGGGAAAATACCAACATTCCTCCAGGCCATAATTATCTATTTGGGCAAGGAAATCAAGGCACCAATCTTCCATTCCATTTGGGCATCAACATGCTCAAGGCCAAAAAGGCCCTCAAATTGACTCCAACATGGCTGGGTCCCACATCCCCACTTATGCTTCTCAAATCCATACACAACAACACATCCCTCATCAAAAAATACATTTCCAACAATCGCCAAATCAGAACACCCAATTTTCCCACCAAAAAAAAATTCCAAACTAACACATTTCATCACAATAGGTGGGCACCCAATCCATACCTATCACCAACATGTGCGATGCTACCAACAACCCAATTGTTGAGGATCTCACACTCAAACTTGTTGCTCTTCAAATAAAAGTGGAAACCTTGCAACAATCAAATAAAAAGTCTTACATGTAATATGACCTATGTCCATATCCGTTTGACACAACATTGTAAATGCCACCATTTCCTCCAGGATACGTGGTGCCGTATTTCCATAAATACAAAAGAAAGACAAATCTCATCGAACATATCCAAGAATTTACTACGAGTTGCATGGACATTGCCTATGAGCACACATATTTAATGAGAATCTTCTCTAGGAGTCTCGTAGGGCATGCATTGGAGTGGTTCACACAATTTCCTAAAGGAATCAAATCGTGGGATGAGTTGGCAAAAATGTTTGTTGAAAACTACGCCTATAACATTAATACGGATATTGACATTGCCTCCTTATGCAAACATACGCAAGAGGATGTAGGAGAGAACTTTATTCCATTCTTCCAAAGATGGAGAACTCTAGCAAGCCGATGTCCTGTGGAGATACTCAAAAAGGAAAAAGTCACAATGTTTGTACAAAATCTCCTTGGACTGCTAAGATATGGCCTACAAGTCCATTGTTGTACCACCTTTATTGACCTTGTTGAAAAAGGTTTTCAACTTGAAAAATCCTTGATCACCAAAGGTGAACTGAAATATGGTGGAAAACAATCAACACCACCATAAACAGTAACCCAAGTAATTCCAATGATAAAACCAGATATTGGGTTAAGAATAAACACATCACCAACGATGGCGTGGTCGACGCAAAAACCATCAATACAACAAGTCCAATGCTCACAATCAAAGGAGCTCAAAATTAGAAAACACCTGTAATTACACCAACACCAGCTACAAATGCCACTCAAAAAAATCCTTCTTAGTCAAATCAAAGGTAACCGCAGCAAGCATGGTAATTTCAAAAATGAACATACACCCCCTTGGGTGAACCCATCAAAGTTGTCCAAAAGAAAATCATTCAAAATGGTGTTGTAACTTTGGAAGAATCTAAACCATATAATCCTGGTTAGTTTAAGCCATCAAGGTGGGATGATAATGCATTTTGTGATTATCACCAAGTTAAAGGGCATAAAACTTCCTCTTGTTTTCAACTCAGAAATCTTGTTCAAGATCTTATTGAAAACCACACCATCGAGTTAGGCAGCCAACCATTTGCATGTAATGCATACCATACCATTCATAAGAACCCACTGTAGAACCATGGTTCAAGTAACCCCTCATTATCTTCCACAAAAAATAATAACAATCAAGCCAATTACACCCATGCCGCATTCAATTATTCTTGTGGTACTATCATTAATAATCTTTGTGCTACTGATGAAGATAAATGTGTCAATACCATTACTATTAAAAAGACCCCGAAATGCAATGTCACTACATGTAAAGGCAAGGTTACCATCCCAGGCCCTTCTGCTCATCAACCCAAAATTTCCATACTGAGCCCGTCTACCAAGAAGTTAATACCAAATCTAGAGTTCAAACTTATTGAGCAATTAAATAAGACCGTTGCCCAGATTTCCATCCTAGAATTACTCCACATTTTTCCAGCACATAAGGCCATATTAGATAAAGTCTTGCAAGAATCCTCCATTCCAAACAATATTGATGTTCTAAAACTATGGTTAGATATTTGACCTCACCTCATCACATTACCTTTTTAGATACTGACTACTCCTCACCCAAGCCATCTCATAATGATGCCCTGCATATTGAGGTTTTCATCCATAAGCATAGGGTTCGACGAGTCCTAGTAGATGGCAGAGCAGGATTGAACATTTTCTCTTTAAAATTGGTTAAGGCTCTTTGCCTCTTTGATGCATGTGTAGATGCTACCAAGAGTATTGTGATAAAAGCATATGATGACAAGGAGCGCTCTTCTAAAGGAATCATCACACTTCTAATTTGTGTGGGACCAGTTATCATAGAGACAACATGCCAAGTCTTGGATTGTGATATACATTACAATATCTTACTTGGTCACCCATGGATTCATGCCTTAAAGGCTATTCCTTACACATACCACCAATGCCTAAAGTTCCCTTTTGATGACACTGAAATTACCATCCTAGGAGATCTAGATCCATTTCAATATTGCACCAACTTGAGAGCTACTATTGAGCATCAAGTGACTATCAATCGAGAGGCTTTGACATCCACTTCCTCAAAATACATTGACCCATCCACACTCACCAATTCATCCATATCCACTCTATCAACCTTTACAACACCATCCTCCTCGGCCTCCATACCAAGTAATGATTTTAAGATTTAGGAAATAGGTTGTGGAGAAATCAAATTGAATACAGCTTACTATATTACAACAATACCTAAGCCACCTAAAGCCTATGGTTGACCTTGCTTTGCAGTCGAGCCTAAAACAACTTTCAATGTTCCATTGAAAAGGGTCTTCACACTATGGGGAGACATGAGTAATGAAGCCATTATAGACATAGCTGACTAGATCTACAAAGACCCAGAAGGATTACCTCCACTACCTATACATATCTATGGAAAAGGCTATGACATATGAAAAGAATAGGGTTTTGATGGAACCAACGGCTTGGGATAGAACAACAATGGAAGGAGAGAGCCTATCATTATTTCTACGGGACCAAGGTATATAGGGCTAGGTTTTGAGTAATTCAAAAATGACGATTGACGTACACATGTATTTTCAAGTGAGGACATAATGACTCCTAAAAGTATCGAGACAAGTGAAGATTCCCTTACCAAAACTGACTCTCATGAATGGGAATCTAATAAAACTCTGAGCAACTATGATATTGATGAATTATTCCTCAAACCTAGCCAACTCCCTTTTGAGGAAATATTTTGACAAATGTACAACATTGATCCCATAGACTTCCATTCTAAAAATAAGGAATGGGTAAGCATTCCTTAGGACCCAAAAGAGCATAAACTATCACTAACAACATCTGAATTGTCCCACCCCATTCCTAAGCTCACCCATAAGCCTGACATGCTTGAACCTACTATCCATGCCTTTGAACTACCATCTATTGCTCGTGATTTTGATCCTTTTTTCCCCTATTATGACTATGAATATAATTTATCTAAATCTAAATATGGTCCTTTGATTGAATCTGACACGAAAATTGGGGATGACAATTTTTCCTTTACCCTTGAGGCTTCCATTTGCATGCTTTCCACATCTTCCCTATCCTTTATCAACACTGATGATGGGATTTCCCTTGTTTACCCACAACTCATTGACTAGGACCAACAAGAGCCACTTGCTATGGATATTTTTCAGAATGATGAGGCCATTTCCAAATTCATGGGACTCCATGAGGGAATACCAAGTGGGGATCATAGGGAAAGATTCTATATTGATATAGATTATGTAGCATACTTCGAGGAGACTATGCAATCCTCCAGTTGCAAAAATACAAAAAATAAAACAAAAAAGAAATGTCTTTAGGTGAAAACTGCAAGGCACCTTCTGATAATACAATAGTAAAAATAAAGGATGTATCTAAAGGTGAAAACCTCACCGAGGTGCCTAAGGATGGAGGATTGGAATTTTTTCCCATAACATAGGGAAAATTAGCAATGCTAATAGAAGACACCATGGAAGTTAACATAGCTACACCAGAGAGTCCCAAAATGGTTTTCTTAGCCGCATCATTGATAGAAGAAGAAAAACCTGAATTCCAATAGTTCTTCTTGGAAAGAAAGGTTAACTTTGCATGGTCATACACTGATATGCCAAGCTTGGACCCTGAGTTAGTGTTGCATCATCTTCCTTTAATACTAGGAATCAAACCGGTCAAACAAAAGTTAAGAAAAATGCATCCATAGATCCCATTGCTTGTGAAGGCTGAGATCAAGAAGCTATTAGATATGGGATGAATAAGATCAATAGACTATTCTGACTGGATCTCTAACCTTGTACCAATCACTAAAGCCAATGGAAAAATCCACATTTGTACAAATTCTCATGATTTGAACAAGGCATACCCAAAAGATGATTTCCTATTACCAAACATAGACATCATTTTTGATCTCACAATAGGGTATGAGATGTTGTCCCTTATGGACGGTTTCTCGGGCTATAATCAAATCTGCATTGCCCCAAAAGATCAGCACAAAATATCTTTTACCTATCCTTGGGGAACATACTGTTGGAATGTCATGCCTTTCGGTCTAAAGAATGCAAGTGCCACATACCAAAGAGCAATGACAACAATATTCCATGATCTCATGTATACACTAATGGAAGATTATGTGGATGACCTATTGGCCAAATGATTGACATAGTTGGATCATCTCAAGGTACTGGACAATTTTTTTAGGCAACTAGAAGAATACAATGTTCGTTTGACCCCAAAAAATGTGTCTTTGGGGTTACTTCAAACAAGCTATTGGGCTATATAGTTTCACAGAGAGGCATAGAAGTTGATCCTGCTAAAGTGAAAGAAATACTAGACATGCCTCCCCTAAGGGGAATCAATGAGTTGAGAACACTTTAGGGTAGACTGCAGTCCATTCGACACTTCATCACATAGTTAGCAGACAAGTGTCAACCATTTCAGTACTTGTTATGCAAAAGTATCCCCTTTGTGTGGATAGATAAATGTCAAGTGGCCTTCCAACAAATCAAAGAATATTTATTGACAGCACCTATCTTAATGCCTCCCATTGAAGGAAAACCTTTGATTATGTATGTCTCTATAGCTACCAGTGCACTGGGGGCATTATTGGCACAAAAAGACTATGAAGAAAAGGAAAGGGCTATATATTATATAAGTCGCACATTGGTTAGATACGAGCTGAACTATACATCCATTGAGCATGCATGTCTTGTAGTTGTCTTTGCAGCACAAAAGTTAAGACATTACATGATGAACCACCAAACACATCTAGTAGCAAAGATTGACCCTTTGAAGTATCTTTTGAGTTGGGTAGAATTGACAGGTTGGTTAGCAAAATGGGTGATTATTTCAAGTGAATATGACATACAATATGTTGAACACAAGGTGATAAAAGGACAAGTAATAGCTGATCAACTTGTAGATGCACCCCTATAAGGCACTCATCCTTTGATAGCTGACTTTCCTAATGAGTCTATCTTTCATGCGAAACCTTCATCACTGTGGAAGCTGTATTTTGATGGGTCTCATACTGGACATGGCTTAGGAGCAGGAATTTTGTTCATCACACCACAAGGGGATTCTATTCCTAAGGAATTATAAATTGCTTTTCCTTGTACTAATAACATTGCAAAATATGAGGTCCTTGTCATAGGGCTTCTGACGGTCATTAAATGAAAAATTCAGACACTATTAGTCTTTGGAGACTCTCAGTTGGTTATTAAGCAATTAAATGATGACTATGAGAAAAGGATGAAAATTTGTTACCTTATAAGCAGATGGTTGATAGTTTCTTGACATATTTCAGTTTTATTGCTTTCGAACATATCCCCAAGACATAAAATAAGGTAGCTAATGCAATGGAAACTATTGGATCTCTTTTAGACATCCTGAATAATGTGTCACAATTTCAATTTTTAGTGGAACAACTATTGATGCTTGCATATGACATCCTAGAGTCAGAAATGGTCTACGATATTGTTGGTCCTAGTTCACCTTGGTATCATGACATCTATGATTATCTTAAGTCTGAAACCCTACCACCCAACCTCTCCAATAACTAGATAAAATCATTTATCTGAAAATCCACCCGATACACCATCGTCTATAACACCCTCTACTACCATAGTTTTGACAATACCCTTCTTCACTATCTTGACACTAATGAAGCACAAAACACCTTATGCGAGGTACACGAGGGTATATGCGGATCTCATTCGAGTGGCCTAACTTTAGCTAGGAAAGTCACTAGACTGGTGTATTACTTGCCGAAAATAGAAAAAGATGCACTTTAGTTTGTCATAACATGTAGAAAATGCCAGGTGCATAGTGATCTAATCCATGTACCTACACAAGAGTTGAGACCGATCACTTCTTCATGGCCCTTTGCATAATGGGGACTCTACCTCATGGTAAAAATCCATCCATCCTCCTCCAATGGTCATAAGTTCATCATCACCGCCACTGAGTACTTCACTAAGTGGATTGAAGCTACCCCCCTCGCTTACATCATTAGAAAGCAGATCTCAAAGTTTATCCTTAATTACATCATTTTCCGGTATGGAGTTGCACAGTCCATCATCACCGATAATAGTCATCGATTAAAAAATAAAGACGTCCATGAACTTTGTGAGCGATTCCACATCCAACACCATTTCTCCACACCATATTATCCACAAGGAAACGATCAAGCTGAGGCGTCAAATAAAAAAATTCTTCGCATTCTTAGGAAGACTGTCAACAATGCTAGCCGAGATTGGCACATAGAACTTAATTCTTCCTTGTGGGCCTAGCATACCAGTATCCGCACACCCACTGGAGCCACTCCATTTTCCTTGGTCTATGGATTAGAAGCTATACTACCCATCGAGGTCAAAATTCCTTCTCTCTGGGTCTCCTTGAAGGGAATGATTGATGATGAAGAGTTCAAATAGTCTCACCTACATGAGTTAGAAATGTTGCAAGAAAGAAGACAAAATGCCTTGAACCACTTACAGGCATATCAAAATCGTCTCTATAGGAGCTATAAAAAAGAGTGATTATCTAAAAATTTGAAGTTGGTGACTTGGTCCTCATGCAGAATTCAAGAAATCAGTCTGATCGTGAGAAACCTGGAAAGTTTGAGCCTAATTGGCTTGGTCAATATATCATTACAACAAAATTTAGTTTTGGTGCATATTGGCTAGCCACACCTGATGGAGAACAATTGACAGAGCCCATCAACAACCTACACTTACAAAATTTCTATGCATAGCATCAAAGAGTTTGGCTAAAAACCTTAAAAATACAAAAAAATTTGAAAAATCAAGAAAAAAATTGTCACCTTGATGAAAACCTACCAAACAAGTGTCTTGGTGACACCAATTTTTTTTCAAAAAATGACAAAAATAGTAAAAAGAAATAAATTTATCCAAAAGTGAAAACCTGGCAAACAGGCACTTTCGATAGGTACCATGGTAAAAACCTAGTAAACAGGTGCCATGCATAGTCGATCATTGCTTCGCCATCTACTATCATTCCAATCAGCCTTCATCCATTTGCATAATCATGATGTCCCAACATCCATGAAATTTGCCATCAGTCATGTCATTTTTGTCCATGGCTAGTAGTGGTTGACATCATCCCTTGCGTATCCTTGCCTTTGGTTCAATATACACACTTTCCATGTCATTCTACTTCGATAATCCTTGACCTATCTTAGGGCAAGATATTTATCATGTGACTGTAGTGGGTATCACACATGGTCCTAACATTTGTGAAAAAGTCCTGAAAAAAGTCATAAAAATTTAAAAAAGTCTTGAAAAAAGTCATAAAAATCACAAAATGTCTTGAAGAAAATACAAAACATCCAGATAACCTCAAAACTCTCAAAAACAAAGTCAAGTTTTTCATGTCATTCAAGTTAATCATGTTAGTTAGTCTTTGTCATAGTTTGAACTACGTTGTCTCTATGCATTTGCTACATAGGCAAGATTCATCTTTGAATCTTGAGACATTAGGTCTGTCCTTTTAGGTTTCTCACAATAAAATCATGACTCAATCTTCCATCGTTCTAAATGTCATAGGATAGAATCTAGAGGAATCCAAAAAATGGAGCTCATAGGCTCAAAAGTCAACATATACAAAGTCTCATAGTAATAAACAAGTAGAAACCCTAAACCATGCCCTCTTCATCTTGTGGAGGTGACCCATGGGGCGACTGCTGCTTGCTCATAGCTAAATGGTAACCTCAATGGAGGATGTGACTAGAGCCTGACTTTGTGATCCTAAGGGGTGAATGGTGGGAGGCTGCCTATGCTCTGGCTGATGTCTTGAAGACACTGATCTATTGTTGTGCCTTGACCTGTGGCTGTGGCTGGATGAATGTCTATGTGAACTATGAGACCTATGGCCTGATGACTGACCAGGTGAAGTGGACCCATCGACACTAGTGTGGATACTGCTATGTGACCACTGCTAGAGGTACGAGTACCACTGTCTATCCTGCTATATGATCTAGATAAACCTGGATCCCATCTCTCTGGTGGCATGACCTACTCATAAAGTGTTTTGTACTAGCATATTCTATCACTAATCCTAGCTAGCTCCTTGGAGAAATCCCCTGTCGGCCCTAAACATAGCTCTACAAACTCTCTAACCCAAGTCTTTGACTCCTACTGGTGAATAAAAACCTAATCTCTCTCCACCCTCACCACCTCCAACTCTACTACTAGGGCCTTGTTCTGAGACAAGGCTGCATCCAATTAGCTCTGCAATTTGGAAACCCTCTGGTCCATGGTAGCATCCACCAAAAAAGTAGGTGGTCTATCCCCCTCCTCCTCACCCTCTATCATCCTCCCCCTCCCCCTTCTCCTCCTCCTCATCCCTCTCCTCCTCTGTGCCAACCTCCTCCACTTCAATATCTAAAGGATGGTGCTCCACAAAGATATCCCCCTCTCCCTCTCCTCTGGCCTATGCCTCCTCCCCTTTGACTTCCATCTCCTCCTCCCCTCTGACCTCCACCTCCTCCTCTCCCCTAACCTCCTCCTCCCCCCCAGCTCTGACCTTTTCCTGCTACCTCCCTGGCTACTCTCCCTCCTCACCCTCCTCTTGAATGGGTGAAAATGGTGTTCCAGCCACCCGCTATCTAAATCTCCTAGGCTACCTCTACCCTCCATCACCCCTCCTCCTCCTCCCACCCATTCCAGCACTGCCATCATCTCCACCCCTGCCACCTCCATCATCTCCCCCACCTCTCCCTCCATCTCTCCCTCCCCGACCTCCCCTCCGTACCCATGGAATGACTGATTGCAATCAATCAGTATAGGACCATCCAGATTTGTCAATGGAATGGGTCTATGAGTTTTCCACCAAGCATCATACTCTTTTGATGTCCTTGCATCTGCTAGCCCTCCCCTCCATCCCCACTGTTGCACAACCAAACTATCAATCTATTGCTCTGCTAGTGCCACTACTATAGGTGGCCCCCACATGGTCTCTCTAGATGATCGTGCATACTTGGTTGTCCCCATAGGTACACCCTACTGCTCACCAAATTTATGTAGTACCCATTAGGGCAGGTACATCTCTATGATCCTCTGACTTTGCACTATACAACCAATCAAATATCTAAACTATCTGCAAAAAGAAAGGTGACCATCCTCATAAGGCCACTGGGCATAATCTATGAAAGGCCTCTAAAAAAAACTCATCAGTTTGTCAATCCTATGTTGCCAGTACCTTGTATCTCCTACACGGGTCTAGCTAACTAAACTATCATATAAGTAAAGATAGGACATACCCTCGCCCAACTGTTGAATCTATACTGGTGGACAGAAAATGAAAATATGCTCCCATACCCAGATCATCAATAATATAGTGCCACAAATGATACTCTAACCATCCTCGTATGCAACCTCATGAAGTTGATGGTATAACATCCCCAGTAAACATGATCCCTAGGCAAACACTATCTTCTGACTATGCATGCTCACCAGTACATCCCCCCATCCTGTAGGAAATTTGTGCCCATGGCAGTTTGGTGTAAGGACCTCGACAATCAATGTCATTAGTATGGCATCCCACCGAGGATAATGGTCAACCACAAACTCCCATCCAATCTCATACCCATGAATACCCAAACCAATACCATCCATGTCATCATACATCTCTCCCAGGGCCTGTCACCCTCTATGGGGATCATAAACCACTCACTCCCCACTGATCAGGATGTGCAGAATCTTGTACATAGCCTCTAGTGTAACAGTGGCCTCTCTTGTGGGTAGGTGGAAGGAACATGTCTCAGAGTGCCACCTCTCATAAAACACTATCAACAATCCCCTATTCGCCTAAATAATGAGCATATAAGTGACATAATATAGGCCTAGTCTCATCAATCATCATTGCTCCCAATCTCCCAACCAATCTCTAAATGTGTATGTAGCAGGTTTGAATGCACGCGTTTAAATATGCACTAGTCATTTCTACACATGCAGAAACGAAGGTTAGCACACATGGATTAGCATTGCAAAACATTATTACTATCTGACAAACCAAAAAAGCATCTAAAAAATGAATCTACACTAAGTCAACTATGGTCAACCTTGGTCTGCTACAATTACATTGCGTTGACTACAATTACATCACGCTAAATCATATGCGACTCTGCATTTCTCACTTGCATCACATTAAAATGGTTGCATAGTTCAAGCTAGCAATTGTGAACTCTTATAACACTTGCATCATTCTATGAGGCAATTATGTCATTTTATAATAGTTGCATCATTTGGCATTGTAGTTGTGTCACAAGATTGAACTTGCGTTGCATGCCGCCACACTTACATCTTTTAACTTGGAATTTATGACATTTTAAACCTAAACCCTACCCATCTGTTGCATTTGTGTTGCGACACAACAAATTCATCAAACATGAAGGCATTTATGGTTTATGCGATGACATTTGCATCACAACGCAATCGATCTTGACCCCTAAACCATAATTAATGCATAAAAATCAAGAAAATAAAAGTCAGGAAGGGGTACTTACCAGTGACTTTGCGCCCTTGGGTCAGCAAAATTTCCTCACGTGGTATCCACGATGCTCTATCATAGGGATCACCATCTTCTCCTCACTCTCTACTCTCCAAAATATTTAACTAGCAATTATAAAAATGACACTTGGTTTGCATTTTCAAACCTATTTATAGGTTTAAAATTAGGGTTTGACTTGATGGGTTTGTACTAGAGGCTCATTTGACTTCCTTTGACTAGAATTTTTGCTAGCTTAATGTCCTCCATCTTTGAAACCAATCACGCCGTTCTTTTTCTGGTCATCAAATGACTTATTGGGACACTTTCCAAATTTTTCTAACCCTAGTCCAAAATTTGAAAAATTTCCTGAGGGGGCATAGGCACTCCATACCTTTGTTGGGGCATGTTATTGACTTTTTTTTTGGCCATAATATGATAAACTGCATTATGACAAAGAGGGGCAAAATGTAGACACATAAAATTGACCTAGATCTGCGAACTCAATTTTCTCATGAATTCCTCTAAACATAATTTAATTATGTCACTCTGACCAAATTCAACTATTATTTAAATAATGACCAATTATTTAATTAATTCATCTCTCTCATTCTTCTTGACTATTTAAATAAATCACATTTATTCAAATATGCCACTAATGTCTAAAGTCCTTTTTAAATTAAATAAATTATTAAATTTATTTAATCCACTATTCCCTCTTGATTATTTAAATAAATTAATTCTATTTAAATATTTCTCTATTATTAAAGTCTTCACATAATTAAATAAATCCCCCACAATTTATTTAATTATTAACCCATTTCCTCTACAATTAAATAATTTAAAATTAATTATTTAATTGTCTCATCTAATTCATTTTTAGATTTAAATAAAAATCATGTATTTAAATTTCTCTCTCTTCAAGTAAATAATTTAATTATTATTTATTGTCACATGACTTCACCATTTTGAATTAAATTAGAACATTAAATTCAAAATGACTTGATTTTCTAACTCATCATTTTCTACTTGCTAATTCTCATCTCACTATCACACATATTCTCATTCCTTGATTTAATTTCTTAAATTAAATCTTGTCCACTCATTTTGTTTTTCATCCTAAAGTTTTCGTAACCCTAATTAAGGGGTTGTTATTTTGAATCTTGACCATTGATTCTAGGGCACTTCTCAATCTTTAATCTCATTCATCCATCCAAAATTGCATTTTCTATAAAATGGCAATTTTTTCCTCATTTTGGCATCTCTTAATATCTTGAAAGCTTCTTGCATTTTCTTGAGCTTATCATTTTCTTTTCATTTAGTTCTTGCGTTTTTCATGTAGGATTTTATATTCTCTTGCATAGTCATCTTGAATCCTTCAACACTTTCTTAGGACTAGTCAATAGTTTATATTTTCTCATCAATATCTAAGGGCAACCTCTCATATTTCAGCAAGCTAGAAGGTGTAATGGAGATCATTCATAGAGGATAAAGAACTTGGGTGAGATCACTTCGTTTGTCTCTTTATTAATTTCCTTTACACTCCATTACTTATTGTGGGTTTTATATGTTTGCATGTGATTCGCTAACTTATCTAACAGAAAAATTACCCTCAATTACACTATCAAGTTGAGTTTGGTTGAGAGTTGTGTGCTCTTGCATTGTCATCGGTTTGGTATCAGAGCTAGAAGGCTCTGGGAAAAAGGAGAGTTGGGTTGTTGTTCTATGGTTTTGTGTTGTGGTTGTGTGTAGGTTGAGAAGATAACCTAGTTGATACCAAGATAAGTAAGAGAAAGTTGAGAGAAAGTGGAAGCAAGAAGAAGCTTGCTTGAAGAGAAAAGATGGAGATATTGGGAAGACATTTGTAGATAGAGGAAGAAAGGAAGAAAAGAAAGAGACAAGAGAAGATTGACATAGATAGCAACAATAAAGCAAGAGATGAGAAGGTTGGAAAAGGAGTTCTAGGAGTCCATGATGAAGATGGAATAGGTGATCAAGCAAATGGCAAGTTGGCACTTGAAAATTAAGCAAAGATTTACATGGCCCATAAAGAAGCTAGTCAAAAAGAGAAGGGAAATGAAGAAGATAGAAGAAGTGTTTGAAGATTCAGAAGAAGCATTCATGGAAGAAGACGAAGATAATGCAGCTATTCCCAAGCATGAAGGTGAAGATACAGTAGAGATAATGGAATTGATTTTAGAGGAAGGAGATATTGAGTTGGTGTAGAGATTGAATGAAGAGATGATCAAAGATGAATTGATCTTGGAAACCTATAATGAATTGAAGAAGAATGGAGGTATTGTGATAGAAACAATGTATCATTTCTTTGTTGTACTAATATTTTAGACAAGGAACTATTTGTAAATCAAGATGCAGTAGTTTGAAGAAGGAGAAAAGGGGATTGAGACATATCAGGGCATGAAGAAGAAAGTTTCAAGAGGTAAGACAAGGTGGAGAAATGTTTGCATAGACCAAATCAAACCAAAAGTGAAGAAATCAATAAAATACTCTATTATTCTGCTAATTTCCTACAAATTCTTGGCTTTAGGCCACTGTACGACAATGTTTTGTGAATAAAACCTCTCCTCCTCCATGGTATGTAATAGCCCTAAGAATCTACATTAATTTTCTTTAGGTTTCATGAAAAATGATTCATGTTTGTAAAGGTTACGAGTAAATATATTCAGGTAGGTTAAAACCCTTAACTAGGGTAATAGTGTGATGGAACCTCTGAAAAAATTGTTGCATCTCCAAAATCTTGATGAGTTTAGGGAGTTGTGAGTTTTTGTCTCCTACTAATGTATAAAGGGTTTTAGGTTTTCTTCAGTCTTATTTGAAAAAACCCTTGCAGTCTATATGCTCGCCTTTGTTTTATTTCTCGATTGAATCCTATCGGTTATCTATCCTTTAAGTAATGACATTCGACATCAAAACCCATGGGGTAACCAACCCTCTGGTCTTGTTTTAATCATTAATCTTGTTGGATCATTATTCTGAGGTTATCCTAAGTCGAGCTGACCATTTCTCACTAATTAAAATCTTAAGTCCTTTATGTTTTTGTCATGGTCTCATCACCCTAGTTGGGTCCCTTTTAGGGTTAATGTTTTTTTTTGACATGTACAAAAGCAAGAGCCCTTGAATGCTTTGTGATTAATGAAGAGAATATCAATGGTTACCTCGCTTGCCCACTCCATTTTGTCTTGAATTATTTTATTCATTCGGGTTCACGAGTGAGGGACATGTGTCCCTTATGATTGGTGAGCCAAAAATCATTGAAAATGTGTGTAGATGGTCATTAAAGATAGATCAACGGTGGGAGATAATAGAGGTGGCCACATCTGGATCATTCCCTGCTGACTTGTTTTCTTTTCTTGGTTATTAAAATAACTACATGGGCTAGCATGTGATTACCACTTGTATTCACTGTGATGGGTCAATGGATTAGTATTTATGAATTTCAACTTGGTTAAAGGTTGATTGCAGGTGACCTGGATCAATCTAGATTTTTCCCTGTAATCTCATGTGGGCCCCATCTTTCTTGCCATTTTCCCAATGGGGAAGTGGGCATCTGTCGTGTGGAATAACCCTAAGGGTGTGGGAAGTAACAAGTGCGTTACTAATGTGCATATATTACATGTGCCTAAAGATCTTTTAATCTGAGTCATTGATGATGTATGAAGAATAAAATTGAGGCTAGCTAAGTAGTGTGTATGATGAGGTCGCGAGATTTAATCTCAAATGCTTCCTGCCTTCCCGTTGATAAAAGTTGCATAAGAGTTATGGCTCATGGGGAAAAGGGAATATAGACACATGGATCATGGCTGAAAATACAAAGATATTGTGGAGCTTGCATGCTGCGAACAAGTGTTTCCATGTGGCCTCCTATCATTTGGTAAGTTTTTCGGCTATGCACAGTCAAATCTTTCATAATAAGTTGATCAAATCTGGATCGTGGATCAATCAACTTGCTAAAAAATCAATGGTTGGTATTCAAAACTTAGTTGATGGAAAACAAGCCATTCTAGTTCATGTGAGTGAGCCTTAATAACTAAAAGGACATTGAGCTACTGAAGTAAGGAATTGCATGATTATTAATATTTATCTCAAAAGTATAATTCAGCATTACGAGTAATCTCAATACACTCCAGGAGATCATGTTCTGGTTACTCAACATTTACTCACATCGGAACTAAGATTTTCAACCTACAAGAAAATAGTAAGTTAGTTATTGCTTTTCTTTTGGCATTTTTGATAAGTTGTGTTTTCTCGAGCTTAAGTCTATTAGGGTTTTTCTTAGTTCAGTTGTTAAAGGTTTGGTGTTCATAAAAAGGGATTTTATTAATTATGCATTTATATAATTCATGCCAAACCCTCACAAAATTCATAGGCCTTGCTCAGTTAGACCAAAAAACACTGCCTTGTTGTACTTCTTGCATTCTGGCTCCTAAAGCAAAAACATCTTCGTCTAAAGGGGAGGCTTCCACTCCCAAGAGACCTCTAAATAAAGATCTTATGGATCAATTACCACCCTCCACTAGCAACAAACCTAGAGTCCAATTGATTCCCAGAGGACCACAAATAGTAGAGGGTTTGTTCAAAAAAAGAGGTTCTATCAAAGATGTTAAATTACCCTATACTGGATGGGAATCGTTCTATGGTTGGTTCAAGAACATAAATATGGGTGTCCCAATGGGAAACCCTTAGAGTTGTGATCTGGGAAAGTTAGTTGTGCCAAATGTTTATATGGATGACAACTTATTGAAAGCAATAGTTGCTAACTATGACCCAGTCACAAGGACTATCAGAACCTATGATGGAAAAGAAATGGTTAAAATCACTAAGGAGGAGTTCGGTCTTGTTTCCAAGCTTATTGAATGGAATGATGAAATGCATAAGATAAATGAAGATTCTCTTAGACAGGAGTATGAGAAAACCAAGATTTCATTCAGAGTCCACATCTTACCAAGATTACTATCATAAATTGCAAGATGGAAGATTGTGATAAGATCACATGATAAGGAACCCTTCCCTATCAACTAATTTGTTCCTTGTTTCGAAAGGACTTTCTATTCCATTTTCCAAATAATTGGTTATGATCCTGTCTCTAGAATGCCAATGGCCCGGATGTATATGGCTGCCCATATCCAACATCCCCAATATTGTGCAGTATATGATTATGTAGGATTTCTTTCTAAAAGAATGCATGAGAGACTAGTAAGATTAAAGAAAGGTGAATCCAGGGTAGGATGCAACTAGTATTGATTGTTGATGCATATGTTTTTATACAAAGGTGCAATTTACTTTGGACAAAAAATTGACTTGGATCTGCCCATGCAATGTTTGACCACAATTTTGGACAAGGATGATAGGACATATGATTATATCACTTTCCAAAATTTATTTGCTTCTAAACTAAAGAGAGCTTTGATTGTGAAGATGCCCAGAGTTCCTATTGGTTTGCATGATTTCTTGAGAACAAAGGAAAGAAGGCCTGAAATACGCGTTGATCATAACTAGGAAGATGTTAACTCACTCCCTAATTTCACTATTTTAAGAATATATGGTTCTAAAGTAGAACCTCACTTGTTGCTAAGGTTTGTGCCAAAAATAATTGGTTTCCTTGACATTATTTGGCAATTAGGAAACGTTGAGAATGAAAATTTGTTGAATCATGGAAAGGGAAATTTCTTTCCTTTATACACATGTTTCTCTAATTTTGTAATGACCAAAAGAGGTTGGAACAATATCATTGAAGTGCTCAAAACATACCACATGCAAAAAAAAATTGAGAGGGTTACATATGATCCTGAAGGCTTTATGGCCTTGTTGAATGAGAGAAATAAGAGCTACAAATATGTCCACATTTTCCACTACCCAGAAGAAGTAATAAGGAATATATCTGATAGTGTGGAACAAGAAAAGATGTTGCCAAGATGGATTGCATCTAATAAGATACAAAGAAAAATAAAGTAGGAGGAACCTGATTTCAGGGTCCTCACTGAGGCTGATGATATAATTCAAAAGGTGGAGCATGTAACAAAGAATGTTGATTCAATAGTAGGCAACCTTGAAACTAAAGGGGTAGTTAGTAAAGATAAAGGGAAGGCTCCAGTTGCCAAAGAACAAAGTGGAGAAGGAATCTCTTCTATAGGAGAGGAGTGTACATCAGGAGCCCCTAAGGAACCAAAAATAATTTTTTTTATAAGGAGAAAGAGTAAGATAAGGAAATTTGATGAAACCTGGGCTCCCACTCAACATGAGGAACATAGACCTCCTTCTCCTGTGTCACAAGCACCACCTCCATCTCCACCAAGGTTGATAGAGTATGAAATTGTGGATGTTGATTCTCCACCACTTGGTGAAATACCACCTAGGGAGCCACCATTGAAAAGATAGAAAATTGAGGCCACTAGTTTAGTGGATTATTATGATGAAGGCTCTAATGATGAAATTTTGGTATCAGAGCAATAAATATAGGAAGGATTACCTACTACCTCTGTAGTGAGGGAAACCAATCAATTGGGAAAAAGATTGAGTAATGGTTTTATTAGAGGTATCAACGAAAGTGATGACGTGCAGATTGAGGCATGTACCAAGTTCTTGGATGATGACTCATTTGTAAAGAATCAAGCTTTTATGGAGTTTGGATATAGGTCTAAAAGAGATGAGTATGTAAAGAGTGTGGCTTTAGAAAGGATCCTTCATCCATAATTGCTTGATGTTGTCATTCAGAAAAAGGTATTGTATGAGATGAGAGCCAAGTTTCAAAACATGACTACAAAAGAAGGTTGGGAATTGGTGAGAACTAATGGCATCTTGTTGCTACCAGGGTGGGATCTAGCTTCATCCATAGCTTTTGACACAATCAAGAAATTTGATAGACCACTCTATGATACAAAAGAAGAGGTTACACTTGTATTACAAGGGTCTGCTTTTAGTGAAGAGTGGGAAGCCTTGGCTATATGGTCTTTAGCCCCAAGCAAAAGAAAGCTAGATGCTACTGAGCCTGCACCTAATTATAGGGGAGGCCTAATAATAAAGAGAGTGTCAAAAACATCAGCCTTAGAAGATGAAAATTTGTTTGTTCATGTTGCATAATTCGCCAGGGCCAGTGTGGAGTCTGTGACTACTAAGAAGGATAAAATCATAACAAAATTGAATAATTTGTTGGTTGAGTATGGAGATCTTGAGAGAGATAATATGTAATTACATACAAAGATAACATTATTGGAACATGTGTTACAAAATTTGCAACTTGGAAAGCTCAAATAGAATGATATCGATTCCCCCACTATTGCACAAGAGGACATATCCCCCAAGTTTATTGCTGATGTAAGTACTTAATGGGAAATGTGCGCATTTCAATAGTAGAACCTAGTATATTAGAGGGGACATAGGTGGTAGGGGATATCAAAAGGGAAGAGTTGCTTAAACAATTAAGTGAATACAAAGAAAAATGTAAAAGTCATGATGAAGATGCTTTTAAGAGAAACATGAGGATTGTCACAACGGTACTAGAGCATCTGCACATAAAAGTGAATAACAAATTGAATAGTATTCACTACAACTATTCCTCCATGGTTGATGCCATCAAAATGTTTGATATTGATAGAGAAAGATCCATTCCGCTCATTGAGGTCTGGATCCCTAGAAAACAAGAATTAGTATTGATAGGGATTGGGGTTAAGAAAGATCCCAATCCACCTGAAACTTTTAAGCCTATTGTGCTTCTTGTAAACAAGATTGAGGGATACAGAGGGAATGTTGAAACATTGGAGAATAGGATAAAGGAATTGGTAAAATCCTTCCATGAATCCCATCATAGTTTTCTTCCATCCATCTAAGGGATGATAGCAATATTAAGACTTTACAGGAATGGATAAGTGAATTAAATAATGTTATTTCAGATCAAGCTATAAAAATATGTTAGAAATTTGATATGGACACATTAACAGTGAATATAGATATGCTAGTCCATTCTGGGATTATGTTGCTAGAATTTGATAAAGAAGCTAACTAGATTGCCACTAAGAATGCACCTTATAGGAAAATGGTTGATGAAGTAATGAATTTTGATTGGCCTATTGAAGAAGAATTCCTAGCATGGAAAGGCAGGTATTTGGAGGGAGTGGGGTTTTTGCACTAGGAGTGGCGGGTTAGTGATTTGAAAGTTTGAAGTCTGCAACCATGATGAATAATAGATAGATGGGAATGCACTACATAGCTTGGATTTAGTATAGATTAGGATTTTGTTAAGGGATGGAGAAATATAGTGCATCTTATTCAAAGTTGATTTGATGACAAGGTCGCAGATGTGGTTTTACCTTTTTCCTTTTTCTACTTTCTTCATGCTTTTCCTTCTTTGCACTTTTTGTGTGTGGGCACAAGTTTTGATGTAACTATTCAGTTGAACCCATTTTGAAAATTGGACCTGATCTCCAACAACGAATGAGGACTACATTCATTTCTTCATATGTCTCCCACCTCTTGTGAGTGCATTGTAATTGAATGAGAGAATATTTGATGTAGTAGTCCAATAGGGTTTTGACATATGTACTTTTTGGCTTGAGGCTTGTTTTTACTCCTTCATTCCTATAAGAAGGAATTCAGGGCCATGTAGTAGGGGTTCATTGTTTAATGCAATTGACACTGGGAATTTTAAAAGGAATACTATGCATGTTTTATAGTTTTGGTTTTAAGCTTTAGGTCTCATAATTATGCATGTGGTTTTGATAACATAACAAGATATATACAAAGAAATACCAATTTCATGGCTATTGTCTCTCCTTGTGCTCGTTTTATGAGTTATGAATGAAAGTAATCCAAGATGTATTTTATTTATCTCCATTGTTCACTAGTGGATTTTTATTTCATTCTTGCTTATTGATTCAATGAATTAATGTAAATGCTTGAATGAGATTACTAACTCATAAGAATGAAGTGCTAGGATATTGATAAGTAGTAATAGTCATGAATATGATAGGGGAATGTTGTAATATAGTATCTCTTGAAATTATATGTTTGGATTCTTGAATTGTTATCTAGTTATATAGGTTGATTGTGACTCCATGCTTAGGATGAAGGCACTGGTTCATGCAAAGTACTCTTAATTTAGTTTCTATGTTGATTCATCAAATAATGAATTTTAATTTACAAACTTTTATGGATACTATTGTAGTTGTTTTGTGTTGAGGTCCCACCTTCTCATGCTCTAGGTATAACACATTGATGAATAAGCTACCAAATTATTTAATGTATTAGGATCTTGAGCAGTCTTATGAGAAGTATCTATTATTAATGATGTATTTGATTAAAATTGTGTAAAGTCATAAGCATACATTGTGGGATAACCCTCCCAAGTTTTATAGAGCCCAAAGTGTAGGAGTAGAAGTTATGTAGCTTCCACTCATTTGTTGGCCCATCCCTCTGGAGTATTGATTATGGGAAATGGTAAAATATATAGGTATTTCTAGAGATAAGTTTGGTTCTTAAAAAAATAACCAACAGATTGGTGACTTTTCTAGGGATAGCTAAGTCCAAATTTTCTAGTTCAGATCACGTACTATTAGAGTCAAGTGTATTTTTGTAATACTATTCACCATGTGAAGAATAATTGGTTTAAATTTTGTTGCATCTGTCATATCACTCTCAGTCTTATGTGTCAATTCTCATCTCATTCTATCACCTTGTGTTGGGTTATGTTTAAATTTCTATCTAAAGTTACATGTACAAATTCAAGAACCAATCACCTTATATTTCCCAACATCTAGGGTGGTGACTCTGAATTCTCTAACACCATATTAAAGTTAAGTTATCAAAAGGAACATAAGAAAAGGGATTTTGACATATTTGACATCATGAAGAAGACAAGAAGTTATGTGAGGAAACATCCTGAGTAGAAGGAAAAATCTGAACCTGCTAAAGAGAAACAACCTGCTTGGGTAAAGAAGGGTTCTGAATCAAGTAAGTTTGTTGATTCTCCTATTGAGGCTTCCCCTACATTTAATGTTGAAATGAGTAGTGCCAGTACCCATGAAAAGGCACATGAAGTTGAAGGGTCAAACATAGACCAAGGAAGTTTCCCTATTGAGCAAGTATTTGATACTGAACTTAATATTTCAAGAGAGGAGGATAGGTGGGACTTTTGGGGCAAGGATAAGGAGTTTTTTGAGCCTTTGACCCCTGAAGTTAGTTCTATTTTTAATAAGAAAAAATTTAAACCAAGAGGTGAATCTCCTGGTGTACAAGTGCACCTTTCTCTTGATGAAGATCCTATTCACAACCCTTACTATACTCCTACCCTAAGTGAGCATGGAGATGTCCTAAAAAATAAGGAAGACATAGATAGAGACATGAAAGCTATGGAAGAAGAAGAGCTGAGACTCCAAGAAGAAGGAGAGAATAGATTAAGAGAATTAAAGGAGAGGGAAGATAGGATTAGAGCTAAGTAGTTGGAAAGAGATGCTAGAAAGAAAAAAATGGAGAAAATGAGAGAAGATGCGGCTAGACGTAAAACCTTTGAGGATAACCTTTTTAAGTTTACCTCCAAAATAACCAATGAAATTCTTGAAGTAACAATCCCAATGGGAGCTTCTACTACTAATACCTATACCACATCTGTCTCCACTACTAAAGCCTCAGAGCCTCCTGTTATTGCTAAGAAGACATCATTTATGGATCACGGGAAGAGACCCATTGATCAACCTAAGAAAACCACCTTCAATACCAATACTAGTGCCCATACCTCAGCTGCTGAAATCCCTATACAGAAGGTCAAAATAAATCCAACTCCATCTACTTCACCTCCAAATACGGAGATATTGAGATCACAATTGGAAAATAAAAAGCTACAGGAATATTTGAAAAAGGCTGAGATGGAAGCTTCAATTGCAGAGATGGCTATAAAGATTATTTTCCCTAAAATTTCCACACCTACTCCAAATTATTGAAGCTCTGGGCATACCAATACTGAGTCAAAAAATAAGAAGTTTGTTGGGCATACTCTTAGTGGAGGAGTTGGTAGAGGTGGAGGAAAGGATAAAAATAGTAATTATTATTTTGAGGATGATGATGAGGGAATCAAGAAGAGTAGTGGTGATGGTGAAAGTGGGAAGGGAAAATATAGCATCCACTCTGATAATAAGAGAGATGGTGAGAAAAAATATAGTCATAGGGATCGACATACTAGGAGACCACTCCAAGTAGATATATACCAATAGTTATGTTTCACCAGAATACCTAGTTACCCTAACCCATTCCCTACGTATTTCAGACTTGCTTTAGTCAAGTTGTCTGGTAATAATGCCTTGAGTGGTGAAGACCATCTGAAAGTATTTATAAATGTTATGGATGACTTTGAGGTAGAGGCAAAAGATGTCATGATGAATTTGTTCATGTAGTCTCTCATTGAAGATGCTTGAGAGTGGTATAGAAGCTTTCCTACCGAGAGCATTGGATCTTGGGAGTAATTCAAAATAATTTTCAGAGAGAAATATGGTGACAAGACTGATTCAAGTTTCTTATTGAATAAATTTAATACTATTGCTAAAGATTCTAACGAATCTATTGTTGAGTTTAATACGAGATTTCAAAAGGCCAGAAAGAGATTTCCTCCTCATTTTCAATTGAATGATCATGTATGTATGGTAAATTACTGCAATGCTTTTTGTAGACACATAAAAATGACCTAGACCCGCAAACCACATTTTTCTATATCATGCTTGATCTCAACATAATTAAAATATTTAATTATGTCCTATAGTCCAATGTCAACTATTAATTAAATAATTCTTAATTATTTAATTAATTCATGTTTTTTATTCCTCCTAACTATTTAAATAAATAAATTACATTTATTATTTAAATACAACGCTAATTGCTTATGTCACTCTATAATTAAATAAATTACTAAATTTATTTAATTATTAATAGTCCATTACTTCCTCATGATTATTTAAATAAATAAAATTTATTTATTTATTTAATACGTCATTAATTATTTATATCTGCTCATAATTAAATAAATTCCTATTATTTATTTAATTATTATCCTCTCCAACTTTCTTTCTTATTTTAAATAAAATCAGATTTAAAATTACCCACTTTCTAATTTTCCTCCACAATTAAATAAGTTTAATTATTAAATTGTCTTTTTGATTTTCTTTCTAAATTTAAATAAAAGCATTTTATTTAAATTGGCAATTTCCCTCTTTCCAAGTAAATAATTTTAAATTATTATTATTTTACTGTCACATGAATTCACCATTTTGGAATTAATTTAAAATATTATTTTCAAAATAGCATTTCTCTCCACAAATTAAGTTATTTCTAAAATAACTTGATTTTCTAACTCATCCTTTTCTACTTGCTAATTCTCATCTCACTGTCACAACTATTCTCATTCCTTGATTTAGTTTCTTAAATTAAATCTCATCCACTCAATTTCAATTTCAACCTAGAGTTTCCCTAACCCTCATTAGGAGGTTGTTATTTTGAATCTTGACCATAGATTCTAGGGCACTTATCAATCTTTAATCTCATCCGTCCATACAAAATTGTATTTTTTATAAAATGTCAATTTTGTCTTCATTTCGACATCTCCTAATCTCTTAATTTTATCAACTTCTTCTTCTTATTCATCTTGCATTCTTGCAATTTTATATTTAAATCCTTCAACACTTGCTTAGGGCTAGTCAATAATATAGATTTGCTCATCAAAATCTGAGGGCAATACTTCACATTTCAGCAAGCTAGAAGGTACAATGGAAGTCAACCATGGAGGATGAAGGATTGGGTGAGATCATTTCATTTATTTCTTTGTTATTTCCTATGCATTTCATTATTTATTGTGGATTTAGGTATATGCATGTGTGTTGCTAACATCTAATCTTGCAAGAAAATCCTCAGTTACATTGGTGAACCTGACATTTTTTTTCTTTTTAACACGTTTTGCAGATTTTTCGTGTGATTGTTTATCTTTTTTGTAGGTATAGGTGTATGTAACAATGCATACACCATTTTCTATGATGCAAGTGCTGTGCTGAGCCACACCTTCCTTCGCAAGCGATGCATATGCTCTATCAAATCGCATTTGCTTCTCCAAATGACGTATCGGACCTGATGAACCACATCTAAAACCTCTAGTGACGCATTTGATTCTTGAGCCACATTTGCTTAGCACATAGACACATCTACTCTGTTACGATGGATTCGTTGAAGTAAACTATGTTTTCACATTTTTGATGTATTTTCCAGATTTCATTGTTGCATTGTGTTATGCCTTGCATAACCACCCCATCTTTTGTCTTGGTCAAAATCGGTCCCCCTTTGTGTTTTTGTACTTAGTTGTTTTTGGAACAAAATTTGGAGTATAGTTTTGCCAAATATTTTGTTTTTCTTTGTTTTCTCTGTCGGAAGCAGAACCGGAGCTGAATCGGGTTTTTTTAAAGGTCTTTTGAGGTGTATTTTTGGTTTTGATCCCGACGGTCTTTTCTTTGCCTTTGTTTTTGCTCTTTAGCAGAAGCAGAGTAGGAGTGGGAATTGGGATGGTTCTATTCAAAATTTGCAAAATAAAATTCAATTCCGATTCCGACTCCACTCCCTTTTTAATGTTTGTTTGTCTCGGTTTTTGTGTTTTGTTTTATTAGGTTGGTCTTTTACTTAACTTTTGTTTTTATTTTTGTTTTGTTTTTAGTTATCGGATGCAGAGTCAGAATGGGAATAAGGTTTGGAAAGTTTATGATTTAAGATCCTGTTTCCATTTTGGTTCCGACCCCGCCTTTTTTTGTCATTGACTTTTTGATAGAAGTTGCACTATAGACTAGTGTTTGTTCTCTTACAGTTCCGACTCCGCCTTTACTGTGTTTGAATGCATTAATGGTGGTTGCCAATGTAGGTAGAAATTCACATATTTTTCTTTATTAAGGGTTAAAGCCAATTATTATTGTTATTATTACAAGTCTAAGAGCGCGAAGAGCAATAGCAGAGTTCGTTTGAGCGAATTGATCAAGATAGAGAAGGGATTGTGTGTGAATTGATTCAGAAAGTCAACGTGGCTTTCTTTGCGTTTGAGGTAGGTCTTTTATCTTTGTTGTTCGTTGTTTTATTTGCGGTTGTGTTTGTTGTGTTTTGCTTTGTATCTGTTCACATGTTTAATCATTGTGTTTTAAGCAGTTTTATGATCAACGATGTGATTGAATGAGTAGGTTCTTGTTTTGGTTTGTTTTACTTTTATTTTTATCTTTGTTGTTTTATTTTGTTGTGTCGTTTCTTTCTATTTTTGGGCATTGTTGTTTTCACGACTTAATCGTGATCGCGTCGTGTCGTTTTCGATTTGCAGTAGATTTAGATTAGATTAAAGGTTTTTATTCTGGTGTAAGTTAGATTAAGAATTTACAGTGAGGTAGATTAGAGATTTTTATAGTGAGTTGAGGTAGATTAGGTTTATTGTTTAATTTAGGGTTTCGTTGTTTGGTAGAATGGCAAGGTTTTAAAACCCGTGCCCTAGTTTTATTAAGTTTGTTAGATTAGGGTTTTGTCGGTCTCTACAATAAGTTTTAAATAAATGGCTCTAAAATATAATTGTTCCCCCATGGTCATATGAGGGTAGAGTTGTTCAGCTCCTTTGCTATGTTATGGCGACCTAGGTTTAATCATGAAGTTATGATGAAAATGAATAAATTTGATGATGTCATGATTAGCATAGGTGGAGGCGGGATTGGAATGGGTATTGGCAAAAGAGTTTGTTTTTACCAAAGATGTGAATTCCATTTCTATGTCATTTTCGATTTTGAGTTCTAAAAAGGTTTTATTAAAGTATGTGATAATTAGCGGAGGCGGGATCGGAACTGATCTTAAACTTAAGAATTTTGTTTGTAAAGGTTATCAGTTCCGTTTTCATCTCGTGTCTGGCTCCACATATTGTGGAAAGTCTTTTGTCGAAGTAACGATAAACAAATCAGAGGTGGAGGTGGAATGGAAATAGAATATGAAATGAGAGGAATTTGAAGAAAAACCAAATCCCTTTTTCATTCCGATCCCGGTTCTGATAACTTCCCCGACTCTGACTCCGAACCCGTTTGTTACTTGCTGAAGTTCCTATATTGGTTTTTGCTCCGAGTCTGCTAGTCTTGTAAAAATGATTATTTTGTGTTTCTATCTGATTCTGACTCCGATACATATGTAACAGGTATGTTTTTAAAACAATTTTTATAATGATTTATTGGAAGGGGTCTAATTAGAGGTTTGCTTGCAGGAGATTTGAGAGATGTCAGGAACGTCAGGAGAGGCTGCTCGAAGGAATCAACCGGCTGGAACATCAAAGCCTGCACCAAAGATCAAGAAGGTGAAACCAGAACAGTTACCTTATACATTAAGGTATGATCATAGGAATCCAGTGGTGAAGGAGAGAAAGGTGGAATCAAACTGGTCAGATATCATAGATACCAATCTGGGCCAGTATAGTTTCAAAGAATTATATGAAGAGACCTTTGTAGAAAGGGAAAACTTGACAGGGAGAACTCAAAGGATTGTTGACTCCGGTCTTTCACATATCACTATGTTTCCTTTGTCAGTTCAGTGTCCGGAGTTGATATATACAGTGGCTAGTACTTATAATCCAGCTACAAGATTATGCATGGATTCACAGAATAATGTAATTACAGATCTTACTCCGTAGATGTTCCAAAACATATTCAATGTTCCTGATCCCAAGAATTTAGTGCAGTTAACTGAGGCTGAGGCATTGGAGAAATATAGTAAGCATAAAGACTCCAATAAGTCTCATTTAAACAAAAGATGGTTAAGTACCGAGAAGAAGTCTTTGAGCAAACTGGCAGATCAGCCAAAGAGGGCAGACTTCAAGAAGGAGATATCTGATTTAATATTGATACTGTCCAGAGTGTTTGGGAAGAGGGATGCCTTCCATTTCAAGGAATGGATGTTTCATTTTATTCAAGTGATTTTTCAGGGTGATTATCAATTTGATTGATCCATGATTGTTTCTGATGCCATACATGATCAGCTCACAAGGGTCAGACAGACCAAATCTTTCTTCATGACTTCATATGTGGTCTATGTTGCAACATGATTGGGGATTTTCCCAGGATTAAACAGGATAGGTATAATGGGAGTTTTGGATGGACAAAAGAAGGTATGGGAACACTATGATCAATTATCCCTTCACGTTGCTGAGACTCACTTCAGAAGAGTCAATGATGCATTTTTATATGTGGTTATCAATCAGTTGAGTGGAGATGCAGGATACAAGTTAAGTTAGGAAGCTATGGCTTTCATTTCTGAATGGGGAAGTTGGTACATCCAATACCCCAAATTTACATACTTCAGATTGTTTGGGTTTGAAGGTCATCCTCATTTACTTCCAAGATGCTGCAGAAATAGAATAGTGCTTATGGAATTTGTATATCAAGCCATCAGAGTTAATGCTAGATTTGGGATGAAGCACAAGACAAGATGCCATAAGTTTCCTATGACACTGGGGGAATATAGTTGTCAACACTTGAAGGTGGCTAAGGTGGTTTTTGATGAGTTGATACAATTGAAATTGGGATTGTATACAACTCGTAAGTATTTTGATCCGAAAAAGAAGATGTATACTTTATTACCTTCTATGTTTACTAGACAGTTTAATTTGTTAGAGGATTTTTGGTGTGATAGGCAGGATGAATTTGACTTAAGGAGGAAGAATTATGAGAGATTACCAGTCTCACTTATGGTAGAGTAGGGCATTAAAGATAATATTCCTAACACTTTGGTCGATGATGGAGTGGTATTAGATCCCTCATATGAAGCTTTGAATATTGGCACCAAAAACTTAGATCCAATAGACTGGAGTGAAGAAGAAACGATTGATATTAAGAAATTGGGAAGAACAGTCTTGGATAGAAGTGTGCAATGGTTGATGATGAGGACTCAAGCTCCTCAGGGACCAATCCTCAAGAAAGGTAAAGGGTATAAGAGGATTAAAAGAAAGGCACCTTCCAAGGAACCATTGGAATTATTTCCTTCGGATGTTGAAGAAACAGAGTTGGAGGTGGTTGATGAAGAAGAAGAGACACCTGAGGGAGATGTTCTAATTGAATCTGTTGTTCCTATGCTCGCATTGGGTGAGTCATCTACACAAGCCCCACTCACAAGAAAGAAAAGCAAAGAAGTTCAAGGAGTGCTTTATGCCATGGCTGAAGCTACTAAAGGAAAAGAAGTGGAGGAAGATTTGGTAGAAATTGAGACAGATTTAGATGAAAATCCGTCAGAGAAGGACTTGCAAGAAAACATGCCTCTAGATCCTACTATTGAGCAGATTCTTACACAGGAGGAGCAATGGAAACAGTTTGAAGATGCTACTAGAGAATCTGATGCAAGGGCTGTTGCGGAGAAACAAAAGGAAATAGAGGCAAAGTTGCAATCTGATGCTCTACTTCAACAGCAGCAATCGAAGGAAAGAGAAGTTGAGACAAGGACAACAGTTGATACAATGGAGGAGCAAATGAGGCAACGAGAGCATGAGATCAAGGTCAAAGCTGAAAATGACAAGCTAGAATTGATACAGAAGATCCATGATCTCGAGGAGGAGAAAGCAAGAAACTGAAGGGAAAAGGAAGCCCTTGTTGCTAGATTGAAGCTTGTAGAGGAGACTCAACTAAAAGAACAAGAGGCTGAAGCTCTAAGGAAAGAAAAGGAGGCTGAAGAGCTGGTAAAGAAACAGCTAGCTGAGAAAGAAAGGGAAATGGTAGAGAAACTCATAGCCTTGGAAGAGGAAAGATTTAGAAAAGAAGAAGAAGACTGGAAGATGCAGGAACAAAGAGATAAAGAGGAGGCTGAGAAGTTGGTGCAGTTGCATGTACTGCAGGAGCAACAAGAAAAGGCAAAGGTTGATTCTCAACCTATGGTAGATATTCAGCCATCGTCTATAGTTGTTGCTTCCTCTTCCATGATGATGGCTCCCGGTGCTCCTACTTGGTTGAAATTAGATCTACAGAAAAGAGCTAGAACACCTCCTCAATCTCTTAATTGAGAGGACATGATGAAGGAGATTGAACAGGAAAGGCTTAAGAAGAGGGCTAAAGTTTTGCACTCTACCAGACTCACAGATAAAGGGGAGATAGTTGTTGAATGTGCCATGCCTATGATTGAAAAGGAGGTAGGGGATATGCAGCTTACAGACTATCAATTGAGTGCGGTTAACTTGGGAAGACCCACTAGAAATCAACAAATGAATTTGATTCATGTGGTGGCTTCAATGACAAAATCCAGAATGATCAAGGAAAAACAAAAGAAAGATGAGCTTAAGGCTCAATTAGATCAGTTACATTCATTTTTGAAGAGTGTCTCCTCTCCAAGGTCACCAAAGGTTGCAGCAATTGAGACTCCTATTTTGCTAAGCAAAAAGGAGGTTGATGATTTGGTGCAGATTAGAGGTAAGGCGGAGATGGTTGACAAGTGGATAGACAAAGTGAACCTGGAGGTAGGTGAGGTTTTGGAAAAGGGGTTTGAAACCTATATGGAGGCAGAAGGAGTAATAAAAGAGATGCATCAATATATTGAGGCCTCCGAGAAGTTAGAAGAAGAGTACAAAGAGTATAGTGAAAAGTTGGAGAAGATAAATACATTGCCTCTAACTACTCTTTTAGAAGAATCTATACTCGAAGATGATAATAAATATTTTGTAGAAAAGACTTCTCGTATCCTTAAGTTTAGGACTGGCTTCTTGAGCAAGCATAAGGATGAAATTCAGGGAGCAGTTAATAATTTAACTGAGCAGTTGGAAGAGTTGGAAGCGGTTATGGCTATAATAGTAGATGTGAATGTAATGACTAAAGATGGCATGCCATTAAGTCAGGTTAGAGAGAAATGGAAGGAAATATTCCAAGGACTCATGCAAGACGATGGAGAAGACTTGGTGATAGATCGACTTGTAGAGGTCAAGGAAGAGATAAAAGCTGTAGGAAGAGAGCTGGTCAAGGTAAAAAGCATGAAAGAATTTGCTGCAGTTGAGTTGGATCGCATAAAATTTGAAGATAACTGGATTGATGGGCCATATATGGATATGCTACAACAGGTCTTCACCAGTTATGATGAGTTCATAGCGGATCCAGCATCACATGCATAAAATCTTGCATGCATGATATTCTTCTTCCTTGCATGGTGCATGATGATCTTCTTCCTTGCATGTTGCATGCATGCAGCACTAGCAGTCTCAAGGACATGGGATCTTCTTTTCTCCTATTTTCTATCTTCTATTGTTAGATCAAACTGAATGTGTAATGTAAGAACTCAAGATCGAAATTGATCTAAGTTTCCAAGATAGTTGATTGTTCCTGAAAAGGTGGAAAGCCTAAGATAGAAGTAAAGTTCAAACTTCTTTTTTTTTTATTCTATAAATACCAGTGGGGTATTACATTGTAAGGGTTGGCTAATTAAGAATTGGATTGGCTTACCTAGTGTTAGGAAATAGAATTTTCAGAGAGCATTTTGCAGAGATACATTGTACCAGATCTTGTTTACAGTTAATAGAATTGCAGGTTTATGAAATATGGAGTTTGGCATTGAATTGTGTGTTTGATAAGGTTAATGAGTTATAATCCACTTGAATGCCAGTGATTGTGCTGAAGCATGATAGTTTCTTATATGATGAAAGTCATTAGAAAAAACTAGGTTTAAAGATTATCTTGTTAAATTGTCATTGAATTAAGGTTATTAAAGTCTGTTGATCTATAGTTTTAATAATGGATGAATGTGTGTGGTTTTGAGATCTTAGAAATACTTGTGATAGGCAAATAGAGGAATTGAATTAAGCACCTAAGATGTATATGATGGTATAGTTATACTGTGGGTTGTGTCATGTTATGGTTTTTGTGATCAGTTAAGAAAACATTCATTGTTAAAAGTATATGTCTGGATAGTAGATAAATTTAATTCATACTTATTGATTTACCCCTTGGATCTATCTTTTTCTTTTATTTTAAACCCCTTGATTTGTAGGAACTATTTTGACAAAGAGAGTCATAGCTTGAATCCTTTGTTACCAACACAGGCCCCTTGAATATTACAGTTGCATGAACCAATTGAGTGACATCAGACAGTTGAGAACCAACTAGCAGGACCTTGGGAGTTAGGCCACTACATGTAGTCTTTCTTTTTCAGGAGAAATAGAATAGAAATATTCTGTTTTAATGTTGTTTGTGTCATTTTAACCATCAACAAAAATTGGTGCTAGAAGGAGGGCCTGAAAGGACAAGTTGGCTCGCAAAAGATCTTTTTCGCTTGAGGGATACGAGAGGGTTCTTAGATCCTCTACTAATCATGAACTATTTGAAGATCTTCAAACCCTGGTTAGATCAAGACCTCATGCTCGTAGGGTAGAAATACCTACATTACCACCACTGCTTACTCCACCAGGATTTCCACCAATTCCATCCACACCACCACCAATTAGGCCTTTGTCACCACCAAATCGGCCTTTATCACCACCACCTGCCCAACCAATCCCACCAATGGCTTATTTTGTAGGTAATCCCTCCCTGTTAGGGACTATTCCAGGTGGATTCCATGATTTACCAAAGAATCCAGAGAAGTTCTGTCCAAAATACATGCATGGAGAATCAAGAAGTGCAGAGGAACATATACAAGCATTCAAAGATGTATGTACGTGAGCTCAAGTGGCTCATCAAAATGTGGTATGTAGACTGTTTCCTTACTGTTTAGGAGATATGGCGTATAATTGGTATCTAAATCTACCCCAAGGATCCATTCTAGGTTGGAATGATTTAGAGAATCCTTTTATTAATTAGTTTAGGGTTTATGTAGACCCTGCAATACTATATCACCAATTTACCACTATTAGAAAGGAGCATCATGAACCGTTGCCCTTGTTTAACACTAGGTTCCGTAGAATGTATTGTACGCTACAAGAGCCTTACCTAGTACCGGAAGCCATGGCTATATAGGCATATCTGAGAGCTATTGATCCTTTGATTGGTTTGTTCTTACAAAAAAATTATCAACCTGATGAGATTGACTCACTATCTAAGATTTATCATTTGGCTATCAAATTGCAACAGCAGACAAATCTACAACCTGGAGGATTGGGAGTATCTTTTTCTCCAATGAATTATCTAATGCCTAATCCACCATTATATAACACTATCCCAGGGATGTCTTATTCCCATTATGGACTTGTATCTGAGTTGCAAGCTCCACCAACTGTGCCCTTCTTTGGCAATAGCATGCATGATTCCCCACATCAGTCCCCACAGCAAGGGGGAGGACCAACCCATGTCCATTCCCCAATTATAGTTCAAAATGTGCAAAATGATCAAACTGTTCAACTTACAAGTGAAGTAGAGACTCTCAAAAAGACTCTCTCTCAGATGTCAAATGACATGGCACAACTTAAACAAAATTCTCCCAATAATCAAAATCAGAATTACAACCATCAGGGCAATTACTCTAATCAAAACACCAATAGGAACTTCCAAAATCAAAACTCCTCGAACCAGAATTATCAAAATCAAAACAAAGGATATAATTTGAGGTTCAATAACAACAACAATAACAATAGGCAGTGGAATACTGGACCTAACAATGGAGGAGTTTCTCATAGTTATCAAGCAGGTGAAGAGAGATCAAATACTGCTAATGTTGCTGATTTAAATTTTATGACAAATTGGTGTAGGTTGCATGATACAACAGCCCATTCTGAGGTCAATTGCCCATAAATGGAGAAGATGGTGAAAATTGCACAGGTTGATGCCCATCCTCAAGCAGGAAATTCTAATCAAGGCAATGGGCCGGCCAACACGGCTATGACTTATGAAACTATTGAAGAAAAGTATCAATTCCCTATGCAAGGGGATAATGAGCTGGAAGAAGATGTTTATGATGCTCAAGCCTTCCAATCTAAGGGTGGTCACTTTCTGAGGAACCAGAATAAAGGGCCATTTACTACATCTGCACCCCCTAACAACATGATTCCACCAAATCAGAATGCAGATAACAATCCACCTCCACCAAAGGGACCTTATAATACTCATAATAGAGGTAATCAACCTTCTTTTCCTAAATATCAATTTAGGAATGATTCAGAGTTTGATTTTGTTGCAGAATTGCAAAGGCAGAAGACATCACTATCCTTCTTTGATATCATGAAGTGGTGCCCAGATCAGAAGGAAGTAGTATTAAAAGCTTTGGAAGAAATGGATCGCTTGAAAGGGAAAGGTAAAGTGACTCCTGCAAAGGAGACGAATGTTGCTATATATAAAGGTAAGACCAGTAACCCACCTTTCTTGTTAAGTTTGAGGATCTTTGGAAAGAACCTACACAATTGCTTATTAGATTCTGGAGCATCAGGGAATGTCATGCCTTTTTCAATTTGTAAAAACTTAGGATTAAGTCCTATTCCAACCAACAAAAAGGTAATTCAATTGGATAAAACTGAAGTTAATGTTGTAGGTGAGTTGAAGAACATGCATGTGCAAGTTGGATCAGACCCAAGGATCCGGACCTATATAGATATTCAAGTTGCTGATATCCCAGAAACATATGGGATGCTTTTAAGTCGAGAGCTAATAAAAAGCATAGGTGGATATTTATCCCTAGACTTCTTGCACATGTGGTTACCTTGGAAAGGGGTTCCCACTCAGATAAGAATTGAAAGTGAACCAAGGCTCAAACACATGATTACAGAGTATGATACTTCAAATGAAGTAGTATTCTTTGAAACTGAGATGGGTGTTTACAAGCAAGAGGAAGTTCTTACTTTTTTTGTATTTAATTCTGAGGATACACTATCTTTAGACCACACTGATTCGATGATTCACATTAATCAACAAGTTCTAATAAGGAAATTGCAACAAGATAGGCTAGTTTTAGGAACATAAACTGATTTGAGTAATCTATTGCTTCCTAATTGGTGTAGAATACACTATCATAACCATTCGGAGTTGACATGTCAGTCATGCATAGATATTCTAAGGCATGTAGATTTACCCAAGCAAGAATCTCAAGAGGTAACTGAGACTCCCATCAATGAGTTCTTTTTCCAAGCTAAGGATGCAACTATTCTTACACGGATTAGTCTTCCTCAAGAAGAGGTTCCTTTACCAGTAGAACAGACTCAGGTCTTAGTGTTTTTAGATCAAAAAGAAGAAGTGGAAGTATCCCAGTTTCATTTTAATACCCCTATTCCAGATGCTTTTCCACTGCCAAAAGAGTTAATAGAAGATGATTTAGACCTTGACTCAGCCCAAGAAATCACTCAGGAGGTAGTTGTTGAACAAATTAAGGAACTAGGAAAGTCGTTAACTGACCTTCTTCTCAACGCGAATTCTGATAAAAAGCAAAAGTCTGAGCCGCTACATGTCACAAGTGATAAAATCCCTATAGTTTCTAAAAAGAAAGAGCTCCTAGTTAAAGACCAGTTATGGACTCTTAATTTTGATGGTTCTAAATCTAAAGCAGGAAGTGGAGCTGGAATTGAACTGACAAACCTGAAAGGGAAAACTTATTTTGCTTCTTACAGATTGTAGTTTGGTTGCACTAACAATGTGGCTGAATATGAGGCACTTGCAAGAGGACTTATGTTGGCTCATATAAAGAAAGTAACTGCTCTTACAGTGATGGGAGACTCTGAGGTAATTGTGAAGTAGGTACATAGTCAATACACTTGCCATAATAAAAAATTGGCTGCTTATAGGAATAGGGTCTGGAATTTAATAAAAGATTTTGACGCCTTTGGGATTACTCTTATTCCAAGGGAAGCAAATCAAATAGCAGATGCTCTTGCTATTGCAGCAAGTACATTAGAGCCCATGCAGGATTCAAATCTAAAAAGGTTTTCTATGGAATTGGTTTCAGTTCCTGCAATTCCTAATAATGTTAGACACTTCCAGGTGTTTAATGATGACCAACATATTTTGGCCTTTTTGGAGAGTTCTGATGTATTTCAAGGGCAGATAATTGATGATGTTGATAGGGATCAAGGAGACTGGAATCCAGGAAGTGACAATACAGAAAGTGACAATCCAGAAGGGATAATGGATTTAAAGAGTAATAACATTCCAAAAGGAATGATAGCATTGGAGAGGATATTTGATTCAGATCCACAAGCTTATCAGATAATGCCTACAAAGAGTAAGGGAGGCAAGTATGAATCTGTTAGTTTGACTCACTCAGGGGTAGAAAGGAATGTTCTTATAGGAAAGACTTGTCCTCCGAAAATAAAGGATGAGATAATCAAAGTTTTAAAGAAAAATATCGAAGCAATTGCTTGGAGCTACGATGATCTGAAGACTTTTGATACATCTGTCATCACACATATGATTCCTCTTAAGCTAGAAGCCAAGCCGTTTCCCCAAAAGCAATGCCCAATCAATGCATTAATCGAGCCTCGGATCTAGAGAGAAGTACAAAAGCTTTTGGCTGCAAGAATAATTTTTCCAGTTAGACACTCTACCTGGGTGGCTAATCTAGTTCCTGTGAGGAAGAAGAATGGGGAAATCGGGTTATGTATGGATTTTAGAAATTTAAATAAAGCAAATGAGAAGGATAATTATCCATTACCTTCTCTTGATGAAGTATTGCAAAAGGTTAATGGATCTCAAATGATGTCTTTCTTGGATGGATATTTAGGATATAATCAAGTACTGGTAAGTCATGAGGATAGGATAAAGACTGCTTTCACTACAAAGTGGGGCACATTTTCCTACAGGAGGATGCCATTTGGTCTGATTAATGCTAGTGCTACTTTTCAGAGAGTGATGGATGTAGCATTTAAAGATCTAATAGGAAAGTGTATAATCATCTATGTTGATGATCTGACCATCTTTTCTAAGAGTAGAGAAGATCATGCTGCTGATTTAGAGAAAGTACTGAAGAAATGTATTAGTTATGGTGTTTCTCTCAATCCAAAGAAATGTGTATTTGGAGTTTCTAAAGGGAAGCTTTTGGGTCACATTATATTAGAGGAGGGAATTTCCATAGATCCTGATCGAGTAGAGGCCATTTTGAAGTTAACAAGGCTAGGAAGTAAGAAGGAGATGAGATCTTTCTTTGGAAGGGTTAATTTTGTCAGGAAGTTTATAAAAGGGTTTGTAGAAATTGTTAAACCACTTAATGAAATGATGAAGAAGGATGCAAAGATTGAATGGAGTGAAGAGGCTAAATTTGCTTTCATACAGATTAAACAATCTATGTCTGAGGCACCTATTTTAACAAGCCCAGATTATCTAAAACCCTTTTACATCTATTCTTTTGCTTCTGAACATTCATGTGCAGTAGTCTTGACACAGAGAAGAGAAGAGAATGAAGAGAGGCCTATTACTTTTATGAGCTCTCCCTTTAAGAATGCAGAGGTAAGATATTCATCAATAGAAAAACAGGCATTTGCATTAGTGCGAGCAGTGAAAAAATTTAGACACTACATAATCTGAAGTCAAGTGATGGCTATAGTCCCAGATCCAGCTGTAAAGTCCCTCCTGATGCAAAGTGAACTAGGGGAAAGAAGAGGGAAATGGATGGCTATTTTACAAGAATTTGACTTGGAGATTCACCCAATGAAGCTTGTAAGAGGTCAAGGTTTGTCAAAGGCAATGGCTGAAGTGGACATAAGTATAACTTTTCAACAATACACTGTTTAGTCATTCACAAAAGATCCTTGGTATACAGACTTAGTTTTTTTTCTCCTCAACAAAAAGTGTCTAGAAGGGATGAATGCAACTCAAAGAAGAGCACTAAGGATGAAAAGTGCTCATTATATGCTTAAAGGAGGATCAATGTATAGGAAGAATTTCCAAGTAATCTATTTGTGTTGTTTGGATAAGCAAGAAGCTAAACATGCTATGAGTGAATTTCATGGTAGGCATGGAACAAGACATGGATCTGCTGATGCATTGGCTCATCAAATTTTAAGATCAAGTTATTATTGGCCTTATGTATTTAGGGATGCACATCAACACTACAAAACTTGTCATGTATGTCAAACTTCTGCATCAAGAGAAAGAAATCCTGCGATGCCTCTACAGCCAGTTTATGAGGTAAGGCCATTTACTCAATCGGCACTTGATTTTGTAGGGGTGATTAATCCAAATTCTTCTATAGGTCACAGATTCATCTTAACTGCGACGAATTATTGAACGCGTTGGACAGAGGCTTTGCCTTGCAAAAATAGCACCACAGAGGTGGTTATTAAGTTTCTGACATAGAACATCACAACCAAGTTTGGAGTTTCATTTGCTCTGGTATGTGATAATGGCCCTGTTTTTTCCTCTACTGAATTTATTTCATGGGCTTATGAGCATAAGATTGTATTAAAATATTCTTCCAATTATTACCCTCAGGGGAATGGAGTGGCTGAGTCCACAAATAAGAATTTATTGGAAGTAATAAAAAGGTTGTTAGAAAGTAACCCTTGGGATTGGCATACCCAGTTGAGATTTTCCTTATGGGCAGATCGAACTAGAATTAAAGCAGCCCTAGGTAATTCACCCTTTAAGCTAGTTTATGGCCAGGATCTAATCTTTCCCATACATTTACAAATACCTGTTCTGAAATTTATGCAGGAGTTTTATAATAGAGATGATAGGATTGAGGTAAGACTGCTTAACTTGTTGAACATGGAAGAACAAAGAGATGCTACTTTGCAACAATTCTCTAAACATCAGGCTGTTGTCAAGCACTGGTTTGATAAAAGAGCCAAAGTGAAAGCTTTTAAAATATCAGACCTTGTGCTATTATGGGATAAGGCTAGAGAAAGGAAGGGAGAACATCAAAAATTTGATAAACTTTGGTTAGGTCCCTACCAAATAGCTGAAATATTAGGAGAGAATGCCTTTCATTTGAGTACCCTAACAAGAGAGCCTGTTCCATTACCAGTTAATGGTCAGTTTCTCAAGCACTATTTTGGTGCATAGAAAGTCTGGTGTTTTGAAAAAGAATTTATTATATTGTATCATATGTAGTTAAGTTTAGTTTTTAGGTTTTACTTTTTTTTTTTGCTTGTTTGTTTGTTTTGTTTTGTTTTCTTTCTTTGTTTTTGTTTGTTTGGTTTTGTTTTGTCTTGTTTCATTGGGGATTCTTATTTTGCTCATCTCAAGTTAGGGGGTTGTTATTCGAAGTATACTATTGGTACTAGGAGATAAATTAGTTTAGGTATTCTCATTATAATCACTGAAAAGGATTTCATTCTAAAACTTATGTTTTATGGTCATTCTAGTTTGGGTTGGAAAAGTTATTAAGGACAGAAGATGTAAATGTAAATATCTCATGAATTGTGATCAAAGATCTGTCACCAAATTAGAAAAACATCTGCATGAGTAGTTACCTATTTGTTTTAGAGTGACTCTATCTATGTTTCAAGTGAAAAATCAGATTCCAAAACTATCATGAAATCCATTGTAGTACTCAACCCACATTTTAGATTCATTGAATCTGAGTATTGAGAGATGCATAAAAGATTTCTGTTTAAAAAAAAAAAAGAGAAAGAAAGAAAGAAAGGCAAGCTCAATATCAAGTGGGTAATCAAGTATCTCTATCGGGGCTATGGACGCCTGTCTGGCAGTAGAGCAATGCTTTGAGAGGACTAGAGGTATCTCCGTCGGGGCTATGGATGCCTGTCTGGCAATGGAGCAATACCCAAGATTTTATTGCACGATAGTTGAAGGACTCAACTTATGTAGCTTGAAACTTAGGTATAGTTGTTTACAAGCAGAGAAAGTATCTACAAAGAATGATGCAAAAATAGGCACACACTCAGATTCAGAAATAACTCATGAGCACATTGCATTTGAGATTCAAACTAAGGATTATCCTACAAATATCTTATCTCATTCAAGGTAAGATGTTCATAAGCCAAGTAGTTTTTGGGTGACTAAAATTTTCTTTGGGTATTTTGAAAATAGGTAAACCCTTTTCCCAGCTGAGTCGCCATTTGTTATGCCTTGCATAACCACCCCATCTTTTGTCTTGGTCAAAATGGGTCCCCCTTTGTGTTTTTGTACTTAGTTGTTTTTGGAACAAAATTTGGAGTATAGTTTTGCCAAATATTTTGCTTTTCTTTGTTTTCTCTGTCGGAAGCGGAACCAGAGCTGAATCGGGTTTTTTTAAAGGTCTTTTGAGGTATATTTTTGGTTCTGATCTTGATGGTCTTTTCTTTGCCTTTGTTTTTGCTCTTAGCGGAAGCAGAGCAGGAGTGGGAATTGGGATGGTTCTATTCAAAATTTGCAAAATCAAATTCAATTCCCATTTCGACTCCGCTGCCTTTTTAATGTTTGTTTGTCTTGGTTTTTGTGTTTTGTTTTATTAGATTGGTCTTTTACTTAACTTTTGTTTTTGTTTTTGTTTTGTTTTTAGTTATTGGGCGCATAGTCGGAATGGGAATAAGGTTTGGAAAGTTTATGATTTAAGATCCTATTTCCATTTTGGTTTCGACCTCGCCTTTTTTTATCGTTGACTTTAGACAGAAGTTGCACTATAGACCAGTGTTTGTTCTCTTACAGTTCCGACTCCGCCTTTACTGTGTTTGAATGCATTAATGGTGGTTGCCGATGTAGGCAGAAATTCACATATTTTTCTTTATTAAGGGTTAAAGCCGATTATTATTGTTATTATTACAAGTCTGAGAGTGCGAAGAGCAATAGCAGAGTTCGTTTGAGCGAATTGATCAAGATAGAGAAGGGATTGTGTGCGAATTGATTCAGAAAGTCAGTGTGGCTTTTTTTGCGTTTGAGGTAGGTCTTTTATCTTTGTTGTTCATTGTTTTATTTGCGGTTGTGTTTGTTGTGTTTTGCTTTGTATCTATTCGCGTGTTTAATCATTGTGTTTTAAGTAGTTTTATGATCAACGATGTGATTGAATGAGTAGGTTCTTGTTTTGGTTTGTTTTAATTTTATTTTTATCTTTGTTGTTTTATTTTGTTGTGTCGTTTCTTTCTATTTTTGGGCATTGTCATTTTCATGACTTAATCATGATCGCGTCGTGTCATTTTTGATTTGCAGTAGATTTAGATTAGATTAAAGGTTTTTATTCTGGTGTAAGTTAGATTAAGAATTTACAATGAGGTAGATTAGAGATTTTTACAGTGAGTTGAGGTAGATTAGGTTTATTGTTTTTTCGTTGTTTGGTAGAATGGCAAGGTTTTGAAACCCGTGCCCTAGTTTTATTAAGTTTGTTAGATTAGGGTTTCGTCGGTCTGTACAATAAGTTTCAAATAAATGGCTCTAAAATATAATTGTTCCCCCATGGTCATATGAGGGTAGAGTTTTTAAGCTCCTTTGCTATGTTATGGTGACCTAGGTTTAATCATGAAGTTACGATGAAAATGAATAAATTTGATGATGTCATGATTAGCATAGGCGGAGGCGGGATTGGAATGGGTATTGGCATAAGAGTTTGTTTTTACCAAAGATGTGAATTCCATTTCTATGTCGTTTTCGATTTCGAGTTCTAAAAAGGTTTTATTAAAGTATGTGATAATTGACGGAGGTGGGATTGGAACTGATCTTAAACTTAAGAATTTTGTTTGGAAAGGTTATTAGTTCCATTTTCATCCCATGTCTGGCTCTGCATATTGTGGAAAGTCTTTTGTCGAAGTAATGATAAACAAATCAGAGGCAGAGGTGGAATGGAAATAGAATATGAAATGAGAGGAATTTGAAGAAAAACCAAATCCCTTTTTCATTCTGATCCCGGTTCTGATAACTTCCCCGACTCCGACTCCGAGCCCGTTTGTTACTAGCTGAAGTTCCTATATTGGTTTTTGCTCCGAGTCCACCAGTCTTGTAAAAATGATTATTTTGTGTTTCTGTCCGACTCTGACTCCGATACATATGTAACAGGTATGTTTTTAAAACAATTTTTATAATGATTTATTGGAAGGGGTCTAATTAGAGGTTTTCTTGCAGGAGATTTGAGAGATGTCAGGAATGTCAGGAGAGGCTGCTCGAAGGAATCAACCAGCTGGAACATCAAAGCCTGCACCAAAGATCAAGAAGGTGAAACCAGAACAGTTACCTTATACATTAAGGTATGATCATAGGAATCCGGTGGTGAAGGAGAGCAAGGTGGAATCAAACTGGTCAGATATTACAGATACCAATCTGAGCCAGTATAGTTTCGAAGAATTACATGAAGAGACCTTTGCAGAAAGGGAAAACTTGACAGGGAGAACTCAGAGGATTGTTGACTTCAGTCTTGCACATATCACTGTGTTTCCTTTGTCAGTTCAGTGTCCGGAGTTGATATATACAGTGGCCAGTACTTATAATCCAGCTATAAGATTATGCATAGATTCACAGAATAATGTAATTATAGATCTTACTCCACAGATGTTCCAAAACATATTCAATGTTCTTGATCCCAAGAATTTAGTGTAGTTAACTGAGGCTGAGGCATTGGAGAAATATAGTAAGCATAAAGACTCCAATAAGTCTCATTTAAACAAAAGATGGTTAAGTACTGAGAAGAAGTCTTTGGGCAAACTGGCAGATCAGCCAAAGAGGGCAAACTTCAAGAAGGAGATATCTGATTTAATATTGATGTTGTCCAGAGTGTTTGGGAAGAGGGATGCCTTCCATTTCAAGGAATGGATGTTTCATTTTATTCAAGTGATTTTTCAGGGTGATTATCAATTTGATTGGTCCATGATTGTTTCTGATGCCATACATGATCAGCTCACAACGGTCAGATAGACCAAATCTTTCTTCATGACTTCATATGTGGTCTATGTTGCAACATTATTGGGGATTTTCCCAGGATTAAATAGGGTAGGTATAATGGGAGTTTTGGATGGACAAAAGAAGGTATGGGAACACTATGATCAATTATCCCTTAAAGTTGCTGAGACTCACTTCAAAAGAGTCAATGAAGCATTTTTATATGTGGTTATCAATCAGTTGAGTGGAGATGCAGGATACAGGTTAAGTCAGGAAGCTATGGCTTTCATTTCTGAATGGGGAAGTTGGTACATCCAATACCCCAAATTTACATACTTCAGATTGTTTGGGTTTGAAGGTCATCCTCATTTACTTCCAAGATGCTGCAGCAATAGAATAGTGCTTATGCAATTTGTATATCAAGCCATCGGAGTTAATGCTAGATTTGGGATGAAGCACAAGACAGGATGCCATAAGTTTCCTATGACACTGGGGAATATAGTTGTCAACACTTGAAGGCGGCTAAGGTGGTTTGTAATGAGTTGATACAATTGAAATTGGGATTGTATACAGCTCGTAAGTATTTTGATCTGAAAAAGACGATGTATACTTTATTACCTTCTGTGTTTACTAGACACTTTAATTTGTTAGGGGATTTTTGGTGTGATAGGCAGGATGAATTTGACTTAAGGAGGAAGAATTATGAGAGATTACCAGTCTCACTTATGGTAGAGTTGGGCATTAAAGATAATATTCCTGACACTTTGGTGGATGATGGAGTGGTATTGGATCCCTCATATGAAGCTTTGAATATTGGCACCAAAAACTTAGATCCAATAGACTGGAGTGAAGAAGAAATGACTGATATTAAGAAATTGGGAAGAACAGTCTTGGATAGAAGTGTGCAATGGTTGATGATGAGGACTCAAGCTCCTCAGGGACCAATCCTCAACAAAGGTAAAGGGTATAAGAGGATTAAAAGAAAGTCACCTTCCAAGGAACCATTGGAATTATTTCCTTCGGATGTTGAAGAAACAGAGTTGGAGGTGGTTGATGAAGAAGAAGAGACACCCGAGGGAGATGTTCCAATTGAATCTGTTGTTCCTATGCTCGCATTGGGTGAGTCATCTACACAAGCCCCACTCACAAGAAAGAAAAGCAAAGAAGTTCAAGGAGTGCTTTATGCCATGGCTGAAGCTACTAAAGGAAAAGAAGTGGAGGAAGAGTTGGTAGAAATTGAGACAGATTCAAATGAAACTCTGTCAGAGAAGGACTTGCAAGAAAACATGCCTCTAGATCCTACTATTGAGCAGATTCTTACACAGGAGGAGCAATGGAAACAGTTTGAAGATGCTACCAGAGAATCTGATGCAAGGGCTGCTGCAGAGAAACAAAAGGAAATAGAGGCAAAGTTGCAATCTGATGCTCTACTTCAACAGCAGCAATCGAAGGAAAGAGAAGTTGAGACAAGGACAACAGTTGATACAATGGAGGAGCAAATGAGGCAACGAGAGCATGAGATCAAGGTCAAAGCTGAAAATGACAAGCTAGAATTGATACAGAAGATCCATGATCTCGAGGAGGAGAAAGCAAGAAACTGAAGGGAAAAGGAAGCCCTTGTTGCTAGATTGAAGCTTGTAGAGGAGACTCAACTGAAAGAACAAGAGGCTGAAGCTCTAAGGAAAGAAAAGGAGGCTGAAGAGCTGGTAAAGAAACAGCTAGCTGAGAAAGAAAGGGAAAAGGCAGAGAAACTCATAGCCTTGGAAGAGGAAAGATTGAGAAAAGAAGAAGAAGACAAGAAGATGCAGGAACAAAGAGATAGAGAGGAGGCTGAGAAGTTGGTGCAGTTGCATGTACTATAGGAGCAACAAGAAAAGGCAAAGGTTGATTCTCAACCTAAGGTAGATATTCAACCATCGTCTACAGTTGCTGCTTCCTCTTCCATGATGATGGCTCCTGGTGCTCCTACTTGGTTGAAATTAGATCTACAAAAAAGAGCTAGAACACCTCCTCAATCTCTTAATTGGGAGGACATGATGAAGGAGATTGAACAGGAAAGGCCTAAGAAGAGGGCTAAAGTTTTTCACTCTACCAGACTCACAGATAAAGGGGAGATAGTTGCTGAATGTGTTGTGCCTATGATTGAAAAGGAGGTAGGGGATATGTAGCTTACAGACTATCAATTGAGTACGGTTAACTTGGGAAGACCCACTAGAAATCAACAAATGAATTTGATTGATGTGGTGGCTTCAACGAAAAAATCCAAAATGATCAAGGACAAACAAAAGAAAGATGAGCTTAAGGCTCAATTAGATCAGTTACATTCATTTTTGAAGAGTGTCTCCTCTCCAAGGTCACAAAAGGTTGCAGCAATTGAGACTCCTATTTTGCTAAGCAAAAAGGAGGTTGATGATTTGGTGCAGGTTAGAGGTAAGGCAGAGATGGTTGACAAGTGGATAGACAAAGTGAACCGGGAGGTAGGTGAGGTTTTGGAAAAGGGGTTTGAAACCTATAAGGAGGCAGAAGGAGTAATAAAAGAGATGCATCAATATATTGAGGCCTCCGACAAGTTAGAAGAAGAGTACAAAGAGTATAGTGAAAAGTTGGAGAAGATAAATACATTGCCTCTAACTACTCATTTAGAAGAATCTATACTGGAAGATGATAATAAAGATTTTGTAGAAAAGACTTCTCGTATCCTTAAGTTTAGGACTGGCTTCTTGGGCAAGCATAAGGATGAAATTCAGGGAGCAGTTAATAATTTAACTGAGCAGTTGGAAGAGTTGGAAGCGGTTATGGCTATAATAGTAGATGTGAATGTAATGACTAAAGATGGCATGCCGTTAAGTCAGGTTAGAGAGAAATGGAAGGAAAGATTTGAAGGACTCATGCAGGATGATGGAGAAGACTTGGTGATAGATCGACTTGTAGAGGTCAAGGAAGAGATAAAAGCTGCAGGAAGAGAGTTGGTCAAGGTAAAAAGGATAAAAGAATTTGCTGCAGTTGAGTTGGATCACATCAAATTTGAAGATAACTGGATTGATGGGCCAAATATGGATATGCTACAACAGGTCTTCACCAGTTATGATGAGTTCATAGCAGATCCAGCATCACATGCATAAAATATTGCATGCATGATATTCTTCTTCCTTGCATGATGCATGATGATCTTCTTCCTTGCATGTTGCATGCATGCAGCACTAGCAGTCTCAAGGACGTGGGATCTTCTTCTCTCCTATTTTCTATCTTCTATTGTTAGATCAAACTGAATGTGTAATGTAAGAACTCAAGATCAAAATTGATCTGAGTTTCCAAGACAGATGATTGTTCCTAAAAAGGTGGAAAGCCTAAGATAGAAGTAATGTTCGAACTTCTTTTTTTTGTATTCTATAAATACCAGTGGGGTATTATATTGTAAGGGTCGGCTAATTGAGAATTGGATTGGCTTACCTAGTGTTAGGAAATAGAATTTTCAGAGAGCATTTTGTAGAGATACATTGTACTAGATCTTGTTTACAGTTAATAGAATTGCAGGTTTACGAAATATGGAGTTTGGCATTGAATTGTGTGTTTGATAAGGTTAATGAGTTATAATCCACTTGAATGCCAGTGATTGTGCTGAAGCATGATAGTTTCTTATATGATGAAAGTCATTAGAAGAAACTAGGTTTAAAGATTATCTTGTTAAGTTGTCATTGAATTAAGGTTATTAAAGTTTGTTGATCTATAGTTTTAATAATGGATGAATGTGTGTGGTTTTGAGATCTTAGAAATACTTGTGATAGGTGAATAGAGGAATTGAATTAAGCACCTAAGATGTATATGATGGTATAGTTATACTATGGGTTGTGTCATGTTATGGTTTTTGTGATCGGTTAAGAAAAAATTCATTGTTAAAAGTATATGTTTGGATAGTAGATAAATTTAATTCATACTTACTGATTTACCCCTTGGATCTATCTTTTTCTTTTATTTTAAACCCCTTGATTTGCAGGAACTATTTTGACAAAGAGAGTCATAGCTTGAATCCTTTGTTACCAGCCCAGGCCCCTTGAATATTACAGTTGCATGAACCAATTGAGTGACATCAGACAGTTGAGAACCAACTACCAGGACCTTGGGAGTTAGGCCACTACATGTAGTCTTTCTTTTTCAGGAGAAATAGAATAGAAATATTCTGTTTTAATGTTGTTTGTGTCATTTTAACCATCAACACATTGTAGATTAAGGGTTTCTGGATTACTAATCTCTTTGTTACAACATGTGGCAAGCCGGATTCTAACCCTTATTGTTTATGTTTCTTGTTTTTACTTAACAATCTTAATCAAACAAACAAACAACTACAAATTTGTATATTTTTTACATTCATGAGTTAAAATGAACATGCATGCATATTCATTGGATTGAAAAGAACACAATCTTGCATGATAATTCATTGGATTAAAATAAATTTGCATCTCTTCATAGCATTGGGTTTAAATTAACTTTTAGCTAGCTCTCACTACAAACGATTAAAATAAACCCCCTGCTTGATAACACTAAAAACAGTTAAAATGAATGCATGCTTGTTTTCTTTTGTGATTTAGTTAGTTATCACATCTTCATATTTAAATTTGGGTTTAAAATAACAACCATGCGAGTGTGAGTCAAACATATTGGTGTGCTTTGTCATTTTTTTTTTTCAACAGAGATTGATTGAACTATGAATATGTTTGCTTTCTTTTGTTAACTTTAGAAATTGGGCCTACTTTGGTGGAAAAAAGTACTCACCCCAAAGTGACTCAAACTAGCAATGAAGATCTTTAGCCAATCTACTCCCGATCAGTATACAAATGTGAATCCTAAGGGAAAGCCTAGGATTACGAGTGCATATATGTCATATGGACCAAGTAGTACTCCCCAAAACCTAGTTGAGTTTAACCTCTTCAAGCAGGAGTGCCTCCTTAATGGATCTTAATATTGTACCCCATGTATGAACACTCGAACAGGTGCCTAAATTAAGACCCTTGTTTTAGTGTGACCAAGAACCTTCTATTCTTTGGTGCAGCAATGGTCATTGCCAAGGCACCCACACCTACATAGTTTTTAGTAGAGATGATCATCTTGCCATGGGAGATTCATGGAGGTTGGAAGCTTGGTTGCCCTGAGAAGTGAGTGCACTATAAGGGGGGGACCATGGGGCCAAGCTTCTGAATTCATCCACTAAGAATATGCAGTTGGAAAAAATCCACGTGGGATCCATAAGAATACTATCCTTTCAGCCATAGGGATTTGTAAATGTTTTCTATGTGGTTGATTTTTAATTTCTTCCAACATCATGTGTTTGAAAAAGTGTATTTAGACAACATGAACAAATGAACATCAACCTCTAAATTTGAAACAACACTGTCAAACTGAAACAAATTCCTTGAAATCTACCTAAAATTTTGTCACATCACTTCCTACGATGCATTTGATGATCTGAATCACAATTGCCTTTTTCTGAGTTGCATTTGATCTGTCAAGCTGCAATCGCCCTCTATAACACCACAATTGACTGTCATTCAACACATTTGCTTATCAAACACCGCATCTACCATATTGAACTACAACTATGTATTTCTGAGCCACAACTACTTTGTCGAGCTGCATTCACAACTTGAAACACCATAATTGCCTGTCATACGCTGCATTTTCTAGCTCAAACACTACAACTAATATGTCAAGCCACAATCGCCATTTGAAACACTATAATTGCCTACTTTGCAATGCATTTCCTTTACTAAACACTGCAATTGCTCTACCGCATTTTCCATTCTACGCAACATATACTAAAATCCTGCAGCACATCTATCAATATGCAATGCATTTGCTAGAATTTGAGATGCAACCGACTGCTTTGCAACACATTTTCCTTCCTACAATAAATTTTCTAAACTTTGAGGTGCATCTAACTATTCTACAACACATTTTCCTTCCTACAATGCAATTGCTTCTTATAACAACACATTTGAAACTGCAACGCATTTGAAACCTATAGCAATGCATTTGCTTGTCAACTAGAAAAAACATATTACTGTCAAAAATCGAGGTTCAACATTTGTAAACAAATTTCCTGACATCTTTTTCCAATAGTCTCTATCCAAAACCAACACTTGTTCAAGTCATTCCTCTTTGCATTTTTAGTTTTCCTTTATCTTGCAATCCACCATCATCTTCAACATAGGCAAAGTCTTAAGTCCTCAAATTATTACAATTTAGGATAGGAAAAATTTCCTTACTTTGTCAAACCATTGTCTCAAAAAGTAAATTGTCATTGGACCAAATCAAAAAAATCAATCCTTAGTCATTGTCCTCTTGTGAGCTATTTCCAACTCACAAGTCTAGTGTGGAAATCTCACCTTGTTATTTTGTCATCTTGTCCTTCAAACCAATCCTTTGACAATCCAAATTGAGAAGTTGGCGAAACTTTGAAAGGTTAGAAAATCTTTCCTAAAAATCATTTGACATAGGACACTCATTACCACTTTGCATTTGACATTCCATTCACGTCATATCCTAGTCCTCCACCCACATCATATCCTAGTCTTTCATTCATGTCCTATCCTAGTCCTTCATCCACATCCTATCATGGTATTTCATCCACTAATCCATTCCAAGACACTCCATTTTGTCATGAAAAAATATCTAGTCATGGTCTCCAAAGTCCCATCTTCTTACCTACACTTGAGGATACATGTCAAGAGGCAAGTCCAAAGCACAACATCATAACATCACCATCTTGTCTAGATCCAAGTAGTCCATTGGACCCCATATTTAATTCCGTTCAAGAAATCCTCCAGGGAAATCATGGCATACCAAATACACCTATCCTTGGTCAAGAGTCTATCCACAACCATGCAATTCAAGATGACCCTATCCTTGGTCAAGATCCTATTTCCAATCATGACATTCAGGACAACCCATCTTTGACCAAGACACTATCTTTGATCAAGAAGTCCAACATGATCCACTCTTTGACCTCTATTCCATTCAAGACCAAACACTTAATGATCCTATCCAGGCTCTAACTATTGACACTTTCCACAATGAGAAACTTGCCTTCATGGGACACATAGATGATCTACCACTAGAACAAGAGTCTTCTAGCATGGACATATTTGCAAATGATCAAGCTATTGCTGAATTCAGTGGGCTCTATGACAATGACCATGAAGATGGTTTTGTCATAGACTTGGAAGCACCAGTAGAATCATAGGAGTTTGACATGCCACCAAATCAGACTGAAGATATTAATCAAAAATATTTCTAACATGTCAGTGAAGCTACAACATCCTATCAATTAGGATCATCTATCTTTTTTAGAGTAGGCTTTCTTATAGAAGAGAAAATTTTGAGCATTAATTTCCACAATAAGGATGGGTTAGCATCTTGCTTTCAAAATAACAAGTATCCCATCATGAATAGAATCTGTAAAAACATGCATTATCAAGGAAAAGGACTAGGCCTACATGAGCAAGGAATTACCGAACCTATACAAGTTCAGGCAAATTACGAACATCAAGGTCTTGGCTATTCATCAATCAAAAAATCTAATGATGTTAGTGGTCCCTCTTCGATATTGGGGGAAACTTTATCAGGTACAAACATCAAAATAGGTGTCATGAGTAGTCCTTGTCATAATATTTTTTCCAACAACCTTTCCCTCCACACCCCAAACCATCAATCCATCATGAATAAACCTTCCATTTGGAACCAACAAAAAGAAAACTATTACCAGTCCAAAGTTCAAAATAAAATGTCAAAGGTCATGAAATCAATCAAAAATATAAGTGGCCAAATGAGGCTAAAATGGATCCCAAAACAAAATGGGTCAGGTCAAGAAAAGAATGAATCAGGCAAAGAAAATATGCCAAATCCAAAATTCAATCAAAATGTGGAGCCACAACACAAGAGGAATCCCACATATAATACATGTACACCTCCATCAAAATGGCCATCAAGAGAGACATATAAAAGTGTTGGGGTTCCAAACACCATCCTAACCCGACACCTAAAGTTTGGAAAATAAAAACAGCTACATCCAAACATTTAAACAATCCTCCCATGTCTACCATCATCCATCATAATCCTACATCTTGCCTAAAGTGGAAATGTCCCATGTCACAAATCCGTCACATCTTGGAAAAAACTCTCTATCATAAGGACTCTCATGGCACTATATCACGATGTGCGTATTTTGATAAGGCCAACTCTAGTATCAACACAGATCACAATGACATCGATTAGTTGTATGCAAGCACTATCATCCTGACAAGGCAACTACTTTAGAAAGGTCATTATTGGCATGCCATGGCACCAGTCTCTACATCAGCACCATCAGAGGCTTCAACATAGTCAGTGGTCATCTAAAGCATCATGGCTATCCGACAAAATGCAAAAATACAAAAAAATTGAAAAAATCAAAAAATTGTCACCTTGATGAAAACTTGGCAAACAGGTGTCTTGGTGACACCAAAAAAATAAGAAAATATCAAAAATAGTAAAGAGAACTTTCGTCCAATGGTGAAAACCTAGGAAATAGGCACTTTGGAAAAGTACCATGATGAAAACTTGGAAAACATGAATCATGTGTAGAATAAATCATCTATGTGGACCATTGCACTTGGGGGAAAGTTGTCTCATCTCCCTTACCCTCCACATGACACATTTCTTATGACATTTCCATCCATCCATCTGAGCCCTATCATGTCCATACATTTTCCACCTATTTTGATCTTGACAAAGACTAGAGCACAAACACAAATCATGCTTTGGAAAACTTTTGACATGTCCATCCTTTGGTCATACACTAGTCACAAAATATCATGTCATTATCTTCATAGCCTCATTATCCCCTATGTGACGCAGTCCTTGGAGACCATACTTATCTTTATGCAACATAATCCTCATGCCTCCTATCTCTTACCAAAGTAGTACATTGTCCTTTTATACCTATCACCCATATTGGTTTCCCTTGTCAATGGTCTAAAGATCCCTTGTCATCCCATCTAGTCCTCATCAAGTCATTCCAAATGCAACAATATGAAAACCTAGCATATTATCCAAAATTTTCCTTGACTTTATCCCTACCCCTGCTGTAGACTTTTATCCTCTTTTCATATCATTGTCATCCTCACGTTGTTTCGGGATGTGTCCTTCCCACGTCAAACAACATTGTCATTGTCATCATCACCTGTCAATTGGTATGCAACTTGACTAGTAGAAAAATCATGGTTGTCCTTGGATTCATGTGCGTCGACATCATTCACATGCATTTTTGTCACAATTTTCCCAAAACATCAAAAAGTCATAAAAAATAGAAAAGTCTTGAAAAAATCATAAAAATTAGAAAAAGTCCTAAAAAAAGACCTAAAAATTGAAAAATGTCTTGAAGAAAATACAAAAACATCCAAATCAATGTCAAAAACCCAAAAATAGAGTCAAAGTCAGTAGCATATTGTCAATTCAGTCATGTCAGTCATTCTTTCTGAACTGCGTTGTCTCTGTGCATTTGCTACGTATGCAAGGCCATCAATCAATGAGTCCCTGAGACATTAGGTCAGTCCTTTTAGGTTTGCCCAAGTAAAATCATAATTCAAATATGTTCACATCGGTCAAATAAAGTAGACATAGTCACACCTAACGTAAGACAGTCATTTAAAACATCAACATCAAAATTGCTCAAAATCAGACAACATAAGCCAATCAATCATACAGTCAAAATCAGTCAACTTGCCAAAACATTAGTCAAAATGTCAATCTCTTCACTCTTCAGTCCTCTTCAAGATGTGTCCTTCTTCGACTTGGACCTTGTCAAAATGTCATTTGTCTTTTTAGGATGTGTCCTTCCTGACCTTAGGCACTGTCAAACCATCAAACTGTCAAAACTGTCAAACTATCAAACAATTAATCTTTGGCAAACAAACATTGGCAATACAATTAAATGGTTGTTAATTTTTGGCTATTTTGTCTTATCTTTTTATTGAATTTTATTTTTTTCATGTTACTAGCTACCTTGAGGATGTCCCATGAAGGATTTAGAGGTGCGATAACGTCTCGTGACCTATTTTGTTTTCTTTGACTGTTGTCTGTGGATTGTCTTGACAAAAAGACTGGGGAAATTGGCCTCTAGTATGAGTTAGGATGTTCCTTGTCTATGATTGTCTTTTTTGCAAGTGGATGACCTTGCACACCTTGGTCTATGTCATACCCTGGTGTTTGTTGTCCATTTGTGTCATTTTTACTGCCCAATGATGATTCGAGCAGCACCTATTAGTACCTTGGCAAATATTGAAGGATTCTAACATGCATTTCTTTTTCCACATTATCTTGGATTTCCTTCCCCATATCGACATCCATGTCTTCTATCCTAAAATTCATCTTTTTCTCTCTAACATTTCTTTTAGTCCACATCATTATCATCCTTATCTATCTTTCCTATATACTTTTGTCTTTCATCTTCTAGTCCTTTCATCCATTTCGAGAGCCCACTCGTATTATCAAAACCCAACTGTCCTCTCGAGGGGGCACACCGCTACCTCCTCATCATTCTTCCTCATCCTATTTTGCACTGGGGCATATTTTTGACTTATTTTCTTTGCCACAATGCGATAAGATGCATTATCACAAAGAGGAGTAAATGTAGACACATAAAAATGACCTAGACCCACAAACCATATTTTTCTATATCATGCTTCGTCTCAACATAATTAAAATATTTAATTATGTCCTATTGTCTAGTGTCAACTATTAATTAAATAATTCTTAATTATTTAATTAATTCAAGTCTTATATTCCTCTTGACTATTTAGATAAATAAATTACATTTATTATTTAAATACGTCGCTAATTGCTTATGTCACTCTATAATTAAACAAATTCCTAAATTTATTTAATTATTATTAGTCCATTACTTCCTCATGATTATTTAAATAAATAAACTTTATTTATTTATTTAATATGTCATTAATTATTTATGTCTACTCATAATTAAATAAATTCCTATTATTTATTTAATTACTATCCTCTCCAAATGTCATTCTAATTTTAAATAAAATCATATTTAAAATTATCCACTTTCTAATTTTCCTCCACAATTAAATAAGTTTAATTATTAAATTGTCTTTTTGATTTTCTTTCTAAATTTAAATAAAAGCATTTTATTTAAATTAGCAATTTCCCTCTTTCCAAGAAAATAATTTTCAATTATTATTATTTACTGTCACATGAATTCACCATTTTGGAATTAATTTAAAATATTAATTTCAAAATAGCATTTCTCTCCACAAATTAAGTTATTTCTAAAATAACTTGATTTTCTAACTCATCCTTTTCTACTTGCTAATTCTCATCTCACTGTCACAACTATTCTCATTCTTTGATTTAATTTCATTTAGAAAAGATTTTTCTTAGGTCACTTGAGTATGGGATATCTCCAAATCCAAAGATGTGTACTTTTGGGGTAACTAAAGAAAAATTGCTAGGACATATTGTTTCAAAAGATGGAGTGAGGATAGACCCTGAGAGAGTAGTAGCCATAGAAAAAATCCCTCAGCCAAAAAATGTCAAGAGAATTCAGTAATTTTTGGACAAATAATTTTTTTAATAAGGTTTGTGACTAACTTTGCAAAGATCACAAGACCTATTTACAAGATGCTTAAGAAGGGAGAGAAGGTGCTTTGGAGTGAGGAGCCTAGTCAAGCGTTCAAAAGGATTAAGCAATATATCAAAGAGGCTCTAGTTTTGAAGTCCTCAGACTTCACTAAACCAATGCACATTTTCTCTTTTGCTTCCTTTCATACTATTGTTGCTGTATTGCTACAAAAAAATGAAGAAGGCTTTGAACAATCTATTGCATTTTTTAGTAAGTACTTGCAAGCTGCAGAGCTGAAATATGACATGACTAAGAAACAAGTATATGCTTTGGTTAAGGCGGTGAAGAACTTGAGGACTTACCTACAAGGAGCCACTATCATAGCATTTGTACCAATTGCTACTGTGAAATATATTTTCACTCAGCAGGAAACTACAGGCAGAAGGTGTAGATGGATCAATAAGATCCAATAATTTAATATCAATGTACAAATCACCAAATTAGTAAGAGGTCAGGGTCTTGCTAAATTAATAACAAAAGCTAATTTGGATGCAAATCAGATCAGTGGAACATAAGTGACTTATGTTGCACCTATCTATGATATGCAAACATGTGGGTGGTACAGAAGAATTGTGCAATAGTTACAAAATTTGCAATGTCTTGAAGACATGACTGACAATCAAAAAAGGACACTGAAATTGCATTTCATTAAATATGTAATTATTGATAATGAGCTATGGTGGAGGAACCTAGATGGTGTACTTCTTAAATGTGTGGATGGGAAGCAGGCACTAGAACTCTTGCAAGAAATGCATAATCGGGTGTTTGGGGGTCATTACATGGAAAATACCATTGCTCATAAGATTTTAAAAGCAGGATTCTGGTGGCCTATTGTTTTCAAAGATGCTCACAAGTTTGTTAAAACTTGTGATGCCTGCCAAAGATTCACTAGAAACTTGAAGTTTTCAGGAAATTTACCACTTAGGCCTATGATAGTTCAAGCCCCTTTCCAACAATGGGGGATTGATTTCATTGGAGAAATACTAGAAAATTCAAGTGGAGGTGATTCTTGTATCCTTGTTGTCAATAATTATTTCATGAAATGGGTAGAAGCAATACCCATAAAGAAGGCAACAAGAAAGGTGGTGGTGGATTTCCTATTGAATAACATTCTCATCAGATTTGGAGGTCCTAAGAGGATTGTATGAGATAATGCTATGTGTTTCAGATCTGATGAATTCAAAGAATTTTGTGACAAACATGGAATACAAGTTTGTTATTCTTCACCTTAACATCCTTAAGGAAATGGTCAAGCTGAGTCTAGCAATACGAGCTTAATGAAAATCATCAAGAGAGTGATGGAGAAGAACAAGAAGGCCTGGGACTCCAAACTGAAGTTGGCACTCTAGGTAGATAGAGTGGTTGTGAAAAAGGCTATGATTTATTCACTATTTGGCTTAGTATATGGCCTAGATACTAGGTTACCATAGAATAGCCTACTGAAGAGGTATAAGTTCATACATGAATATGATGAAGATATATGTGATGATATGCAACATAGGATAAATAATCTAGTGCAATTGGATGAAACAAGGAGAGAAGCCTAGGGTAAAACTATGAAGATACAATTGCAAGTTAAGCATCTACATGACAAGAGAGCTTCTCCCAAAAAGTTTGAGGTGAATAGTATTGTGCTGGCCTAGAATACGAGAGCTCAAGACAAGGGTAAACATGGAAAGTTTGAAGCATTATGGATGGGCCCTTATCTGATAGATAATGCACATGGGGAGGATTCTTATTTCCTCCAAAGCTTGATAGGTGAAATTTTTGAACTTCCAGTACATGGATAGTTCTTAAATCCATACTTCTCCTAAGTATGATTTTAATCCATGTACACTATAAATTTTGTACATTTTCCATATAGGCATGTTTATTTTTTGTTGTGTCTGGTTCGGTTTTATTACCTTGTTTGGGTTGTTCCTAGGTTTCTTGATCCTTGCATTTTGATTGGTCTACCTCAACCATGGATTCTAGGATCTCACTATGCCTGCAAGAGACATACATCCCTAGTTAGAGCCATTGATGGAACCTCTAAAAAAAAAATTCCATCTCCAAAATCTTGATGAGTTTAGGGAGTTGTGGGTTTTTGTCTCTTGCTAAATATAAAGGGTTTGAGGTTTACATCGGCCTTATTTGAAAAAACCCTTGGAGTATATATCCTCGCCTTTGTTTTATTTCTTGGTTGACTAATTCTACTAGTTATCTATCCTTTAAGTAATGACTTTCAACATCGAAACTCATGGGGTAACCAACCCTCTAGTCTTGTTTTACTGGTTAATCCTGTTGGATTATTATTCTAGGGTTATCCTAAGTCAAGCCGAGCATTTCCCACTAATTAAAACCTTAAGCCCTTTATGTTTTTCTTGTGGCCTCATTGCCCTAGTTATGTCCCTTTTAGGGTTAACATTTTTTTCTTGACATGTGCAGGAGCAAGAGCACTTGAATGTCATGTGATTAATGAAGAGAATCTAAGCCATTTCCCTGCCTACCCATTCAATTTTGTCTTGAATTCTATTATTTGTTTAGGCTCATGGGCAAGGGACATGTGTTCCTGATTATTGGTGGGCCAGACATCATTGAAAATATGTGCAGATGATCATTGGAGATAGATCAACAATGGGAGACAATAGAGGTGGCCGCATCTAGATCATTCCTCACTGATCTGTTTGCTTTTCTTAGTTATTATAATAACCACATGGGCTAGAAAGTGATTACCACTTGTCTTTGCTATGATGGGTCAGGAGATTTGTATTTCCAAAGTTCAAATTGGTTAACAATCGATTGTGGGTGACGTGGATCAATTTGGATCATTCCCCGCCATCCCATGTGGGACCCATCTTTCCTATCAGTTTCCCAACAAGAAGTGGGCATCTACCGCATGGAATAACCTTGAGGGTGTGGGAAGTAACATGTGCATTAATAATGTGCATATATTACATGTGCCTAAATATATTTTAATATGAGTCATTGATGTTGTATGAAGAATAAAATTGAGGATAGCTAAGCAATGTGTACAATGAGGTTGCAAGATTTAATCTCAGCCGCTTCCTACCTTCTCATTGATAAAAATTACACGAGAGTTATGGCTCACAGGGAAAAGGGAAGATAGACACATGGATCATGGCTGAAAATACAAAGAGATGGTGGATCCCACATGGTACAAACAAGTGTTTCAATGTGGCCTCATGTCATTTGGTAAGTGTTGCAGTTGTGCATAGTCATATCTTTCATAATAAGTTGATCAAATATGGATCCTGGATCAATCAACTCACTAAAAAAATCAATGGTTGGTATTCAAAACTTAGTTGATGGAAAGAAATGCATTCCGATTCACATGAGTGAGCCTTAATAATTGAAAGGACATTGAGCTACCAAAGTACGGAATTGCATGATTATTAATATTTATCTTAAAAGCATAATTCAACATTAAGAGTACACTCAATAGAGCTCTTGTTGTGGTTACTAGACATTTTCTCATGTCGAAACTAGGATTATCAACCTATGAGAAAGTGGTAAGCTAGTTATTTATTTTCTTCTAGAATTATTGATAAGTTGTGTTTTCTCGAGCTTAATTTTGTTAGGGTTTTTCTAATTTTGGTTGTTAAAGGTTTGGTGTTCATAAAAATGGATTTTATTAATTTTTTCATTTGTATAATTCATTCCAAACCCTCACAAAGTCGTAGGCCTTGCTCTGTTAGACCAAAAAACCCTACCTTATTATACTTCTTGCATTATGGCTCCTAAAGCAAAAACATCTTTGTCTAAAGGGGAGGCTTCCACTCCAAGAGACCTCTAAATAAAGAGCTTATGGATCAATTACCACCCTCCACTAGTGACAAACCTAGAGGCCAATTGATTCCCAGAGGATCAAAAATAGCAAAGGGTTTATTTGACAAAAGAGGTTCTATCAAAGATGCTAAATTACCCTATATGATATGGGAATTGTATTATGGTTAGTTAAAAAATAGAAATATGGGTGTCCTAGTAGGAAACCCTTAGAATTCTGATATGGGAAAATTAGTTGTACCAAATTTTTATATGGATTCTGACTTGCTGAAAGAAATAGCTGCTAACTATGACCCAGTCACAAGGACTATCAGAACCTATGATGGAAAAGAAATGGTTAAAATCACTAAGGAGGAGTTGGGTCTTTTTTTCAAGGTTACTGAATGGAATGATGAAATGCATAAGATAAATGAAGATGCTCTTAGATAGGAGTATGAGAAAACCAAGATTTCATTTAGATTCCACATATTACCAAGATTTCTAGTAGAAATTGCAAGATGAAATATTGTGATAGGATCACATGATAAGGAACCATTCCCTATCAACTACTTTGTTCCTTATTTCAAAAGGACTTTCTATTCCATTTTCCAAATAATTGGTTATGATCCTATCTTGGGAATGCCAATTGCTTGGATGTATATTGCTGACCATATCCAGCATCCCCAATATTGTGCAGTATATGATTATGTAGGATTTATTTATGAAAGAATGCATGAGGGGCTAGTAAGATTAAAGAAATGTGAATCTGGGGTAGGATGTAGCTAGTACTCACTACTGATGCATATGTTTTTATACAAAGGAGAAATTTACTTTGGAAAAAATATTGACTTGGAAAGAAAAGAGGGTGACTTGGACCTGCCCATGCAATGTTGGACCACAATTTTGGAAAAGGATGATAGGACATATGATTATGTCACTTTCTAGAATTTGTTTTCTTTTGAACTGAAGAGAGCTATTATTATGAAAATTCATAGAGTTCCTGTTGGTTTACATTATTTATTGAGAACAAAGGAAAGACGACCTAAAATAGGCATTGATCATAACTGGGAAGATGTTATCTCACTCCCTGATTTCATTGTTTTAAGAGTATATGGTTCTAACGTAGCACCTCACTTGTTTCCAAGGTTTGTGCCAAAAAGAATTGGTTTCCTTGAGGCTATGTGGTAATTAGGAAATGTTGAGAATGAACATTTGTTGAATCAAGGAAAGGGAACTTTATTTCCTTTATACACACATTTCTTTGATTTTGTACTGACCAAAGGAGGTTGGAACAATATTATTGAAGTGCTAAAAACATACCACATGCAAAGGATAATTGAGAAGGTTAGATATGATCCTAAAGGATT